>JAKTSG010000047.1:0-86322 GCA_030580095.1 Blastobotrys petasosporus | reverse complement strand
TCCTGCTTAAACCTGCTTAAACCTGCTTAAAAGTGGTTTTTCGACCTTTCATTTCTCCCAACGCCAACACTTCTTTAAGCTGTAAAAGGTTGTTTGCGCTAAAGGGTTTTTTGATGGGATTTGACTGTAATATGCTGTGCTCGGAGTATGCGCCGGTATCGATCAAGGTGCTGACTACAGTGCTCGTAAACATGATTCATCGTCTGCGGCGTATGGTCGAGGGGTAGTCGATCATTCGACGGTACAGAACCCACATCCCATTCGATCCCCGACTTCAGGCAAGCTGAGAGAACTCCTCTACAGGCTTCTGACTTGAGGATGTACCGTAGCAGCCAATAAACAGACGCCCCTCAATTTTAAAAGGGGCGATAAAAGACCGCCCGGTGAGACTGAGTCGCAATCTCAGACACCAATGTCCCACCGAGGTGAGATCTGCCAACGCTCATGGAAAACCACTAAAAAACCCGAGAGGTCACTCTATTTGTTGCTAGTGCTCATTTTAAATCAAGAAACTTGAGAATACTGGATTCTGTTGCTCTAACCTGGTATTTGACCTACTGCAGCACTTTTTAGGGATGGTTTAAACAAGCAACGGTTGATGTCTTACAAACACCGATTTTTCATCAGAGAAACATACTCTGTCTCAGAGGGCTTAGTATTCTAGACGATCTTCGGCGAGTAGACGGTGCTGTAAAGGTGAATCAGAATTGCGTTGAAAGCTACCGTACATTTGTATGAATCACAGACTTGTTTGGTGGATGCGATGGACGAGATCACCTGATTATAAAAAAGTTTGTAAATTACCACTAGCATTTGGATCCATGCCTTGTATTTACAGATCCAGCTGACGGTAGATAGCACAGTCGTTCTGTTCAATATTTTAGACTGTTCTCATTCAACACCAGAGCTCTACTGTACGCATACAATTTTTGTTGGTGGCTGACGCCCCTATCTCGTACGCTGTTTCAGCTCTATACACGTATCTTGCATTGCTTGTGCAGCAAGGTCATGGCCCGCACAGTATGCAATGCAGGATTCCATCAGCAGGTACTACTGTACGTCACAAGCTTAACAGAACAGGAAGTTCTTTGGAGGCTTCCACGGACTACCCCCCCTCTTTGCTTGTCAAATTTCGTGATCAAGAGACCAGCCAACTGCGTTCCGTGCTCAGGGTCAAATAATAATTGACTGCGGGAAAAGCAGCCACTTTAAAACGCATCAAAAGAGGGTCTGCACCTCGGGTATCGGCTTTCAGCTTTTGAGTCCATCTCATCGCTTCAAAGTCTGGATGTGAAGACGCTTATGATAACTAATACTACTGGTGTTAAGAGCTTGCTCAGCAGCTCAATAAGATAAAAATCAGCCATTCCAAGTAAAGTAATTCTCTATCTTGTCGAAATGTGGAACATTTGGTAGGAAATGTACAATGACCCGCCTTTCGGCTTGGATAAATAAGCATGTGCGGGGGGTAGACTGATTGTTCGCTTCGCAGGTCTTCTCTGCAACAGCAGTTCAACTTGTGATATCAGATAACCTGGGATATTTGGTTATAACGAGAGCTCCCACTTGAACAACAAGCAAGATTCTTTTTAGCCGAAATTGATGCTTCTACCGGTACACTCGCCCAATGCCCCAATCGATATGGGACTGGGATTTATTACAATATGCACACGCAATAATCGCGTATTTGTGGTTCGAATTTGCTGTAATGAGAATATATGCAGACACAACCCTTGGCGCAATGGCCCGCCCATACAACTGATACCGATAAAAGTTGGAGGCGACTCCACTTTTACTTTTTTGATACCTTTCGGCGCTCACCCGGGCGGACAAACCAATAAGAAAGTGCGGGAATCGTTTTCTTTAATCGAGCCGTTATTGGCACTTTCCTTACCTGCGGTCTCAGGACTGCAGCAGCTTATGAGCTGTTCCACTTGACTCCAATCAACACTGTCGACGCATGAGCCTCACGCTGCACTGAAAAGATAAGTCTGTACACCGTGACAATAATACGTCCGAAGCCCGTATGGAAGCTATGTGGAGCCCTGGTCGAACAGCACAACCAAAGCCCTACGGGTTTACGAAACCCCCCATCTTCTCGATAGTCAGAGAAAACATCTTCTATATGTTCATCTTGCATTTCGAAGTTACAGCAAATAAAGCTTCGTGCTAGGAAAAACGCTCAGTGTCCACTCGTTTTCTGGTGTTGCGCGAGCTGCTTCTACACGTACGGCACCGGCAGGCTGCACTGAAACAAAAACGCTGCAGCTGGAACGTTTATCTCCCAGACCCCTCTGGAAAAGTGATCTTCGCTTCACAGATCAACACGATCATGCTGATAATGAGTGAAGGGGATAGAGAAGCCCTTCTGGGGCAGGAACTATATATACCCATGTCCTTCCCCGACTGTCCGCATTTGCTTTCTCTTGTTTTTTTCTTCTTTTAAAGTTTCGTTTAAGCTTGAACACAAACGCACACAGACATTCTCTCGACCATGAGTAAAGAGTCCGTCGTCGAGAACAAGGTCGACTACGACCAGTATAACACAGCAGAGGTTGACCAGGTCAAGGGATCCCGATGGGGCAACTTCAAGGACTCGTTCAAGCGGGCGGAGTTTTCGCAGTATGATGTCGAGAACATGACAGATGCTGAGCGTGCCGCCGTCATGACAGCCAAATCGCCGTTGGCTAGACGTCTCAAGTCGCGGCACTTGCAGATGATCTCCATCGGTGGTTCTATCGGTACAGGTCTGTTCATTGGTTCTGGTGCCACTTTGCACTCTGGTGGTCCAGCTTCGCTTTTGATCGGTTTCGGTATCATTGGTTGTATGTTGTTCTGTGTCATGCAGGCTCTTGGTGAGCTTGCTGTCGTCTTCCCTGTCTCCGGTGCTTTCTCCACTTATGCTACTCGTTTCATCCACCCTTCTGTTGGCTTCGCTGTTGGTTGGAACTACGCTATTCAATGGCTGACTGTGTTCCCCTTGGAATTGATCGCTGCATCGATGACTATTGGTTACTGGCAACGAGACCAAGAAAACCCTATCGACCCTGTCGCGTGGGTCGGTATTTTCTATGCTCTCGTCGTTTTGATCAATTTCTTTGGTGTCAAGGGTTACGGTGAAGCTGAATTCGTGTTCTCTATTATCAAGGTCATGGCTGTGATTGGCTTCATCATCCTTGGTATCGTGATTAACTGTGGTGGCGTGGTCGGCAGTGACCAGGGATACATTGGTGGAAGATACTGGCATAACCCAGGTGCATTCAATCATGGGTTTAAAGGCTTATGTTCCGTGTTTGTCAATGCCGCCTTCTCCTTTGCCGGTACTGAGTTGGCTGGTCTCGCTGCTGCTGAGACCCAGAACCCACGAAAGACCCTTCCAACCGCATGCAAGCAGGTCTTTTGGCGAATCTTGCTTTTCTACATCATTTCCTTGACTATTGTTGGCTTGTTGGTTCCATACACTGATGACGAACTTTTGGGTTCTTCCTCCGTTGACATTACCGCGTCGCCATTCGTCATTGCCATTGAGCGTGCCAAGATCAAGGTTCTCCCATCCATTATCAACGCAGTTATTCTGATTTCCGTATTGTCTGTCGGTAACTCCTCTGTGTTTGGTGCTTCGCGAACAATGGCTGCCTTGGCTGATCAAGGGTTCGCTCCAAAGTTCCTTGGCTATGTTGACCGATCTGGACGACCTCTCTTTGCCATTATCGTCACATTGATCTTCGGTCTCCTTTGCTTCATGTCCGGAAGCAAGCAGCAGCCAAATGTCTTCAACTGGTTGTACGCCTTGTCTGGTCTTTCCTTGATTTTCACCTGGGGCTCCATTTCCATCGCTCACATTCGATTCCGATACGCTTACAAGGCACAGAACCGAAACACTGAGGATATTCCATTCAAGGCACACACTGGCATTATCGGCTCCTACCTCTCAGCACTTTGCAACTTTTTGATTTTGGTAGCTCAGTTCTGGACTGCTGTGTGGCCAATCGGTGGATCCCCAGATGCTTCCTACTTTTTCCAGCAGTACCTTGCAGCTCCAGTTATTTTGGCATTCTTCTTGGTCCACCTTATCTGGCGACGTCCAGCATGGATTCCACTCAGCAAGATCGACCTGGATACTGGTCGACGAGACGTGGATGTGGATCTTTTGCGACAAGAACTTGCAGAGGAGAAAGAGCAACTCCAAGCTCGAGGCTTTTTCTACCGAACTTACAAGTTCTGGTGCTAAATTTTCTGAGAAGGCCTCTTTTTCTCCGCTAACATTGTGCTTTTTTCCTAGTGTTTTTTTTGACCTTTTAATATCTTCCAAATGATGTTACATAATTAAATTTCATGATTTTATGATTCTCTTTGCAAAAGTTGTCTCGTTTCCAAAATAATAAATATAAACTTCATCATAATCATCACCACTCCAAGTCCATGTCGCAGAACGGTGTGGATGTGTTGAGTTCGCGCACTAGCCCTGTAACATTGGACAAATATTTGCCCAAAATCACGCTTTTCTCTTCTGTCGTCTTTCTTTCAGGCTTCAAGTTCTTATGTTTTGTTTCTGGAATGAGATAAAAGAATAAAAACTCTAGAATTTCGACCTTGACGTCCTTTGGTGTATCTTTAGACTTGAACAAATTGCATATGGCCCTGACACCCTCCATCTCCTCGAACTTTCGAATATTCTCCACGTTGCGCACCATTACCGAGACAAGTGCATTTATAGCTGCTACTTGCACCTTAATAGGTTTCTCGGGGCTCAATTCTTGCAGAAGAAGCTTCATCATAGAACTGGCTTGAAATACTTCCCTACTAGGATGATGGAGCAGGCAAAGCCCTTCAATAGTACTTAAAGCCAGTGCCAGTTGGTCGTTGTGCAATTTATGGAGGGCCATTGCAAGTCTTGATACAACATTGAACGTGAACGAGTCTTGGAGCTTTAAAAACTCCCTTATGGGCTGAGTGTTCAGTTGTGATGTGAAAGCCTTTCTTCTGGTTGTGTCGCCAGAGGCTGGCAACTCCAAGTTGCAAACTTGTCGAATAAGTCCATTTACTTCTTTTACTCCTTCGAAAACGATTTCTGAGTCGGGGCTACCAAGTTTTTCGAAACTCGATAAGATCTGGTCGTCCATGTTCCAAATTTTTGGGTTAAGTCCTGTCGCGTAAACAGAGGCGTCGCGTTAAATGCAAACATTGGTGCACCCCACATACCGTCACCCCGGTAACCGAGCCGCGCCCACCACTCGTTCAACTCTCTTCAGCCTGGGCAGGGAACTGAAGGTAGTAGGTTGGCTGCTTCAACTATGGACTATGTCAGACGCTATGATACGATGCGGGTCGTCGTTTGTGGCGATGAAGGCGTTGGCAAGAGTAGTTTGATAACCTCATTGGTCAAGGATGTGTTTGTGCCGAATATTCAATCAGTATTGCCACCGATCACCATCCCTCCCGAGTTCTCATCTTCGCCTGAGGCTCCGGCTACTATCATTATCGATACCTCTTCTTTGATTGAAGATAGGGCAATTTTACAGAAAGAGATTCGACGAGCGACTGTGATATGGCTGGTGTATTCAGATCACTACACATGCGAGCGCATATCTCTATTCTGGCTACCTCTTTTTAGATCAATGGGTGTTAACCTGCCTATCGTCCTGAGTGCTAATATGTGCGACCTATCACAAAATGACGGGGCCAATCTGATCGTGGAAGAGATGATTCCGATATTGAAAGAGTTTAAAGAGATTGAATCCTGTATTCGCTGTAGCGCAAAGCTGCACTACAATGTCAACCAAGCCTTTTATCTTTGTCAGAGGGCTGTCACGCATCCAATCGCTCCGTTATATGATTCGAAAGAAGGTAAGTTGAAGCCTGCTGCAGTCAGCGCGTTGAAGCGAATATTCTTTCTATCAGATCTTGACCAAGACGGATATCTTAATGATCGCGAGTTTCTGGAGCTGCAACACCGATGCTTTGGCAAGGACCTTGATCTTGCGCAGGTCGAACAGATTAAGAGTGTGCTACAAGAACAGAGGCCCGAATCTGTCACCCAGCATGGTCTCACAGAAGATGGCTTTATACACTTGAACAAACTCTACGCCGAGAAGGGAAGACATGAAACTACGTGGGGTATTCTAAGAAGATTCCACTATACTGATTCGCTTTCTCTGCAAGATAGCTTTCTATATCCCAAGCTGGATGTTCCACGAAACTCCAGTGTCGAGCTGTCACCCGAGGGATATCGATTTCTAGTTGATCTTTTTTTATTGTTTGACAAGGATAATGATGGAGGGTTGAATGAGCAAGAGCTTACTGCGTTATTCAAGCCCACTCCTGGTCTGCCGCCGCTCTGGCAAGAGACAAATTTCCCCACAAGCACTTTAAGAAATGAAGTAGGCAATGTTACATTGCAAGGCTGGTTAGCTCAATGGTCGATGACGACATACCTCAACTATCGAACCACAATGGCTTACTTGGGACTATTAGGCTTTGACACAAAAGAGACGAGAAAGATTGTGGATGCACTCAAAGTCACAAAACCTAGAAAGCAAAGAAGACCAAATAAAAAGCCCGCAAAGGAGGATTCCAAGTTCAGTTTTCTAACAGCACGAGCAAATCGGCCGCCGCAGGTAGTCGACCGCAATGTTTTTAACTGCTACGTACTTGGAGCTACAGGCAGCGGGAAATCGTCATTACTGAATGCTTTTCTGAATCGGCCAATTACACATCTATACACTCCAACCATTAAGCCGCTCACTGCAGTCAACAGTGTCGAAACCCACGGAGGCAAGCAATGTTATATGATTTTAGAAGAGCTGGGCGAGTTGGAACCTGCTGTACTGGAGAATCACCAACGTCTAGAAGAATGCGACATTCTCTGTCTCACATACGACTCGTCAGATCCTGACTCGTTTGCATACTTGGTCGAGCTGCGCAGAAAGTACCCCCATCTCAACTCCATACCGGCGGTGTATGTTGCATTGAAGGCTGACCTCGATAGGCAACAGCAGCGATGCGAACTCCAGCCCGATGCATTCACCCGCAGCATTGGTATGTCTGCCCCACTACATGTGTCAGAGCAGTGGCCATCATCGCTCAATGAGCTTTTTGTTCAACTAGCGGAGGCGGCTCAGGCACCGTCGACTGCCACGCCCTGGGCGGAAGAAGAGGAAGAGACAAGTATACTAGTACCAGCACTCATTGTGGGCACGGCTATTGCTGCAGTCGCTATTGCTGCTTCATTTGCATTCAGGCAACGACACTAACATTATTAAATAATAATAAAAAAATTAACTCGATATTGTACATAGAACAACTCACTTTTGCTGTGAATATGCTTGCGTCAGTAGCTTGAAATGCTCTTGCTGTTGTTCAGCTAGTTTTCCAGGGATATCGCTCAATACCGTCTCTACCAATGCGTAATTATGATGCAGGAATCGCTCGCGGTTCTTTGAATCCGCTACCACGGACGAAATCTTAGTGAGGAAACTCTCCAAGTCGCTTCTCAGCCTAGTGACGGAGTTTGAAACAGGCTCGCTCGCCGCGTCTTCATCGGGACACAGACTCAGAATACCTGAGAGCAATGATGCAAACTGCTGCGTGAGCTGATGCGGGACGCTAGCAGACGGAGCCTCCGAGCCGCCTGAATTGGCGAATGCAAAGGAAGACGATCTGGTCGCGGCTCTTCGAAGGGACTCGCAGTGTGAGTCCATCACTGATTGGAATCGCGGCCACAGATTGATCATTTCGAGATTCAAGTAGTCCTCCATCACTGCGACTTTGCGGTGCTGTGCTTCAAACTCGAGACGTTTCGCTAGGCGGATGCAGATAAGGATGCCGTAACAATCGAACGAGTCCTGGATGAGGGTTTTTGTGTAGTTGTGTACTAGATTGAAAGTCGGGCCGAATATGTCATTGAACAAGGCAGTGCCCTTTTCGTTAGATACGTGAAAGAAGTCTGTGATGAACTGGAATTCCACAGATGCGTTATCGACTAGAGCAAGGTTCAAGCTCCTGTACCCCGTTTCCAAGTAGTGTGTCGCCGAGGAAGTCTCGGCAATTTGCGCTAGCATCACTGTCGAGTCTTCTGAGGATATGATATTGGCGCGACTACCAATGTTCATATCTGCAGCCGACACACCAGAAGTAGCCGGCCCGGCCCTCGAGAACAAACCCCTTTTAGCACTAGAGTCATCGCCTAGTAATACTGTTTTATCGAAATTGTACAGTGGCAGCTTCTCCAGCGCCTTGATGTATCGCGAGAAACGACTGGAATAGTACCACTTCATAGTATTCGCATACGCCAGTTGCAAGTCACTTGCAAGCGCTTCATTCTCTTTACTCAGAAACTCAAACAAGTCGCGGTATTCGAGAAGTAGCGATTGCACGGATTGCGCATTCACGTTGGCTAGCCTGAGCGACCGAATCCGCATCACGACAAAATCCCTTATCCGCTCCACAGCCTTGTAATTCAGTAACTGCAACTGCTCCTGTGCTTCGGCAACAGCTGTACCTCCATCGTATCGATTCAATATCTCTTTAACCCGTCTATTCCTATCAGACACTTGCTCTAGTGCCGCTCGCCAAGCAGGCGTGATCTCTTGCTCTACTATCGTCTTCACTGTCGAAGGCGGCACCACAAGCGCCTCCACTACCGGCCCCAGCATACTCTCAGCGTCAGTACGCTTTTCTAGTTTGCGAGATAGAGTAACCGACCGGGTTTGCAATTGCTCCATGTCAGCAGATAGCGACCCCAGGTCCGACTGGAACTCCCCAAGCAGCTGCTGCAGCTCTGCAAACTGCTGATCCGACTTGACTATCTCTTCGTGCAGCTCCATCATTTGCGCTATACTCTCCGTCGTGCTCTTTTCATCTGTAGCGAATTGATCGTCGAGAGCCGGTATATGCGTCTCTTGGCGAGAAATGTCTGCTAGCGACCCTGCCTTGGAGCTCAGCACTACGTGGCCCAAGGGCGTCATATCCAAGTCTGCAGTACCCAGGATCCTCTGTAGTTCTATCATTGGATCAAGGATAATTGTCCCAGCTGGCGGCGGCCGTGACGACCGCCTCGATAGCTTTGTCGTCGGTGCCGTGGCCGACATTTGGTCAATTATCCGGGGCTTTCCTGCTTGGTGTTTGAGTCGCTGCTTTGGGACACCACCGCAGACTTGCCTGACCTAGGCACGGCTGAGCACTAACGAAATGTCGCATGGAGCCTTGCACGAGATTTTTTGAGCTCAAATGTGTATTCGTAATCTCAATAATAATGCTAAGTATAGTGTAAATAATATTATGCAGATTTAAATTAGGCCTTCCACCACTCGCCGGGTTTTCGTCGTTGACGTGGCCCACTGGGAGGCTTGATGAACGACTTGAGCCGCTCGTACTCTGTGCTAAACTTTTTACTCCTTCCGTGATCGTTATCGGCTGTATATTCATCATCAGTTTCCGAATCTCCTTTTTTTCTTCGCTTTGAATCGTGGCGATCCGAGGCGCGAGATGTTCTCTTTGAGGACGAAGCCTTCCCTGAGAACGAAGATTTCCTTGAGGACGAGGCCTTCCCTGAGGACGAAGATTTCTGTGAGGACGGAGCCTTCCCTGAGGACGGAGATTTACCCGAGGACGAAGATTTCCCCGAGGACGAGACCTTCCTTGAGGACGAAGATTTCCCCGAAGACGAAGACTTCCTAGAGGACGAAGATTTCCCCGAAGACGAAGCCTTCGTTGAGGACGAAGATTTTCCCGAAGACGAAGCCTTCCCCGAGGACGAAGCCTTCCCTGAGGACAAAGATATCCCCGAGGTCGCAGATTTCGACTTGACAATTCTTTCCATATACTCAGTCTTTGTGATGTTCCTAGTCGGATACTCCTGTTGATCATCAGGACTGTCAGCACTATCGTCGACAAAGTCTTCATCGTCAGAGTCGTCAATTTGTGCTGGCGGCGTGAATGACCCATCGTCACTGAGATATTCAATCGGCGATCTCGGCGGTTTATTTGTAGTCTTTTTAGTCGCATTTTGAGCAACCTTGTCTCCATGTGAATTGTTGGCCTTACCTGCAGCTCGTCTGCTCGATGCTTCCCAGCCGTCGTCAATGTCGTCGTCTTTATAGAACATTGATTCGCGGTCGCCACTATTCCAAGGGTTCATCAAGTTGTGGTATTGCTTGCGAAAGATCTCATCATGGAATGCTTTGGTCTGTGTGCGAACATTACTAGACCACATGTTACGCGCACGGGTGACAAATTCCTGCTCAGTGATCTTACTACTGGCGAGGTTGTACCATTCTAGCATTCGCACTGAAGTACTTTCAATGTCCTCCTTTGTTGCTTCTTCCATGGGGAAGGAATCCAGCTCAAACAAGACCTGCTCGAACGGCGCAGCGCCAAAAGACGGCTCGACCGACTGGGCGCTAGGATGATCCACAGGTGTATTCGAATCGAATTGCAAAGATTCAAACGTTTCAACCCGCTTTGCCGCTGGTAAGTTGGCTTCTTCCACCGACTTGCCTTCTTCAGGCAGGGGGGCTACCATTATGATCTCACCGTCAAGATTTTCGATATTATCTTCAACCACTGCCTCGTGGTCCTCGACTTCCGGTGGACTGCGGTAAAACAAATCGTCATCAAACTCAGAATCATGTTCGGGCGCCTTGTTCTGAAGCTCCTCTGCATTTGACAAGTTGCTTGGAGCGGCATTTCTAGAGGATTCATCCAACTTGGATCCTCGAAGCTCCCTTTCAGTTATTTGGGAACCATGTGAGTTCACTTCGTTCGTTATGAATGTATCCAAATAATCGTACGAGGGACCCAAAGAAAATGTGATGTGATCTAGCGTTGCTGCAGCTTGGTGTTTGAAATTGTACCAGTCGAGAATTTCTTCAGCTGTGAGTTGCGGATAGAGAATCTTGCGCTCTCGAATCTTCTTGACGTCCTCAAGTAGCCACATGCAGAGCTTGGACGAGTTTTTAAGACGAAAATATTTAGTCTTTCTCCTCAGTTTCTTCAGATCCACGTTTTTTCGATCAGGCTTTGCGGTCTCACTACCACGCTTTGCGTTTGTCTGTGTATTTTCTAAAGCGACAGATGCGGTCTGCCCACTTGGAGGCTCAATCACCGGTTCTGTATCGCGCATATTTCCATTGCCACCAGCAGTATCTGTAGCGGCGACAACAGGCACTGATGTATTCTGTTGGCTGGATACAGTGTTCTGTTGGCTGGATACATTCTGCTCGTTGGCTTGAACCACTTGCCTCGGTAACAACTCCGGGATGGCATCTGTACTGACACTGGACACCACAGACTTTTCGACAGTAGATCCTTGCGAGTTTTTTGGATTAAGATCCGTAAGACCGTTCTGTACTCGTACTGAGGTACTGTTTGGCAAGTTCCGCGCCTGGCCAGTTCCGCTTGTCTCTGATGTTTTATGCAACAGTCCGACTTCATTGCCATTCAAGGCCTGGACTGCAGTATTCGGGCTGGGACCATGACCAGCTCCGAACGGTCCCTGCCGGATCGATTGACCCGTGGACTGAACATCTACCAGGGAGCTTTTTGAATTCTCTTGGGTCCTTTTTGTCGGGCGTGGAACTCCAAGTTTATATCTTTGAAACAGTGGTATATCATCGTCAACATCGTCAATACCCGGATACTGTGATCCATTCTTGTTCTTCTCTGCTGCTAAGTCTTTTAAAGATTTTCCGTTATTCGTCACGCTGCTAGTCGCAGGAGACGACGAAGCATGTTCGGGTTCATTTGTTTGATCGCGCTCCAATCGAGCTGTCATATTTTCCCTCGTCATTGAAACTCCATCTCTAGTAGAAATTCTCGTAGAAGTCGTCGATAATGACGGTTCTGTGGTAGTACTGAAAGCAGGAAGCGAATTGTTGCGTGGCGATTGAGAAAGTGCTCTGTCGACCAAGTTCAAAAGCATCTTTTTGCAGTCCTCATGAAATCGCTCCATTACCTTCAAAAGACCGAATGCAGCATGGGTGGAAATTCCAGCCAACCGAGCAACATAGGAAACATGCGTGTTATTGGCTGTCGACAGAAAAAGACCAGACTTCCATTCTTGCTTGATTAACATTGAGAAGGTGACTGTGACGTTCGTTTTGGATATATTTGTCGCAATCCACTTGTCCAGGAATTCTGAAGCCAATATAAGCTGCTGCTCCTTGCTTATAGGAGGGGCACGACGGATTTGTGAGGCTGCTCCATTGGCAGAGTTTTGATCTGCATCGACTATCGGTGATGAACGAACAGCTGTAGGATTCGGCGAACGCCTCTCTGGCAGTGAGTTGACGACTGTCTCATCGGAGGTAGGGGCTGCCGTAACATTCGTTGCACTATCCAAACTTTCATTGGTACCGGTACCACGCGTGGCAGGCAATTCGGCAACACTAGACGGTACACGTCCTTCCGTATAATTGACGCTATGAGGCTGTTGTAAGTGAGCAGGGTTCTGGGGTGCATGATGTGCAGATGTTGTTGGTATAGGTACATTGGGTGGCGGAGCCGTTTGCAGGCGGCCCGAGATAAAATCATCATACTCTTTCCTGGCAGCGGTTATTGTTTTTTGACAGGCCGCTGCTTCGGCTTCAACCTGTTGGTGTAACGTAGGAGGAACCTTACCTTTTGTGTACCGCAGCCACTGTTGCGCCTTTTCATAGTATGTGACAAGCTCGTCGATGCGTTTTTTGAGTGAATTGCCGTAAGAACCAGGTAACACCGACGCTTGATTTGGATTCTCGCTCGTGTTTGTTCGACCTGATTGATTGGCAACTGCTGGTGCAGTTGCTTGGGAAGCAGGAACTGGACTTCGAGAGATGTTCTGTTGTATCTGATTACCGACCTGCGGATTTGTGTGGGTATAACTAGGCTCGGAAGCCGGTCCATTGGATGATACTGAGTTGCTCTTTGGCTTTGAAGTACCAATATTATTGGCTGCTGGTTCATTCAACGAGTCAACTGTTGCTGCAGCTAACAGCTGCAATGCCCCATCACGAGGTGGTTGATCCTGAAATGTTGAGGATGGCCTAAAAGTAAAATAAGTTAGCTATGTAGATAATCGTTCGTAGGCATACCGAGAGCTGTTCTCTGCTACGTTTGGCTCAGCATCTGGAACTGGCTGCCCTTCGTCGTTCATGCGGCGGTCGGAAGATCTTACGTCGGGTGGGAATGAAAGAGCCGGTGAACCAACTTTGATACTATCAGGTAGCGCATGATACTGTTCAACAGTGCGCTTAAAAATCACCGGAGCTGGACTTTTTGTTAAATCCGAAATGCGTCGGTTGGATGCAGCGAGTCTGTTATACGGCGACATTGCATGTCTGAACGTCAAGTCACCATTTTTTTGTCGTCCATCATTTATGTTGGCCATGGTGTGCGTCTCATTATTTCGCTCAACGGAGATCTGGCACTAAGAATTGTGTCTGTTGTTTTTGAGGCGCCGTCTATCTCCCACAGGTGGTGTCGTTCCTACTGGACTTCTTTCCCCTCTTACTCTTTTTTTTCTTGCGTATCGACTCGAGTGAACAAAACCGGACAAGATGATATGGAGCTTGTTGCTCACTTTAAGCTATGTGTCACCTTTATATCTCTTTAACAGAACAAGGCCGGCCAAATTCAGATTTCGCGATGATCCACAGGTGGTCTCGGCGCGGTTAGCAGTGATTTCTGTGGTGTCGCTCGTTTTGTTGGCTCTAACGCGTTGGGTGTTTCCAGGCGCCAACTTGCGCGTGTCTGTGGATTTCAAGGCCGCCACTCAAGCACTTCTGCTCACCGCGGTGCTCTTTGCGGGCCCCATCTTCGAAAGAATAGTTGATGGAATCACACTCGAGTATTTGAGGGCTGAGTTTACTGATATCTTTGCGCTTAGAAACTACGTTGTTGGACCATTGACAGAGGAAATTGTGTTTCGAAGTTGCCTGGTAGCTTCCCTGGAGCAGGACGAATGGACCCACTCAAGCCTCATTTGGCTCAGTCCATTGTTCTTCGGAATTGCGCATTTGCATCACTGCTATGAAAAATATCTACAGGGCGGCAATTTGAAAAACTGCATACTGGAGTCCCTCTTTCAGCTGCTGTATACAACGGTGTTCGGTTGGTATGCAAATTACTTGTTGATTTCGACCAACAGTATCTCCGCACCACTTGCGGCGCATGTGTTTTGTAATATACTTGGCCCCCCACAACCAAGCATCGCACGATATAACGGTGTCTACTATGTTATATTATTTGGAGGTCTCGGCGCATTTATTTATCTGCTAAATTCTACATAGCTTGGCGACACAGCCACTGAGCTGGAGAAAAGTGCCGACACCTTCCAAGATTCGCATGTGAGTGAAACCGATCTCTTTTACATAGCTCAACTTCAATCCCTCGTCCATTTCCATGTTCTTCACGACTCTAAACATTGTAGAAATAATGTCCGGTGCTGAATAGCCCTTGTCCCATAGAATGCTGAGTTGATCAACAGCGGCGGCACAATCTTTATCTTTACATGCGGTGATCATTTTCTGGACCGTGATCGGATGAGGCGAGTCCACCACTTTAAACACATTGTCGCCGTTGACAAACCCAAATCCTGATACTGTAGACTGCAGGTTGTTCACAGCCTGTCGCATATCACCCTCTGCTGTGAAACACAGAGCACTCAGGCCATCGTCGGAATACTCTATATGCTCTGCTTCAATAATCTCCAAAAGGCGCTTCAGCAGTTGGTCATTTGTGAGCCTGGAGTACTTGAGGATGGCACATCTACTCTGCAACGGCTCGATGATTTTATTGCTCTGGTTGCAAGCAAATGCAAATCGTGTTGTGTTGGAATAAATCTCCATTGTTCGACGCAGAGCCTGCTGTGCTCCAGCCGTCATGCTGTCTGCCTCATCTAGAATGATGAGTTTATGCCGGCCATTTGGAAGGTTCACTTTTTTCTGTGCAAACGCCTTGATTCGTCCTCGGACAACGTCAATGCCTCGTTCGTCGGACGCATTGAGTTCAAGCACAGCATCATTGTACGCATCGCCGAGCAACTGTCGGGCAAGGCAAAGCACCGATGTAGTCTTTCCAATACCTGGTAATCCACTAATGATCATGTGTGGCATATTACCATCTCTGGCAATCACTTTAAGCCTTTCGATCGTCTCTTGATTTCCCACCACATCATCGAGGTACTTTGGCCGGTACTTTTCCACCCTAAAGAGTTAGCTTGCTCTAGGCTACTTTCCCTCCCTTCTTTCTTGAACATACCATGGAAGTTCTAGCTGGATATTAGACTTGTTGCTGGCCGAGGAGGTAGCATTGGTCGAGGTTGTCATTGTCAAGTAACCACCTACGCGAACAGTTGGTGAATTAAAAAACTGGGAAAGCGCGAACCAGACGCGTCCACGCGTGCCTTGCCTCCACTCACAAGAAAAATTAATAATAACAAAAAAGTACATTTCTTTAATCATATAAAAAAATTCAAATATAATCACAAATATATATATATATATATGTGTATGAAGAATTATGCATAGACCTGCTCACCTTGCCATAGCTCTTCTGGAGATCCACTGCCAGACGAAGATGACGAAGATGAAGGAGAATCTGGGGGAGAGTAAGCTTCATTTTGTTGATGCTGAGAGTTGCCAGAATAGTCCTGCCGATACTGCACATACTGGCTACTGTTGTTATGGCTATTGTTGTGGTTGTTGTTGTTGTTGTCGTCATCATCATATTCGCGGTCATAATCATATTCATAATGCTGGTAATCCTCAGGATGCTGCTGTGGCGCAGGGTGTTGCTGTTGCGGATCCTGAGGTTGGTGCTGGGCCTGCTCCTGTTGAAGCTGGGCCAGCTGCTGCTGTTGGTACCCGTGGTTGATCAGATTGAGGTACGCATACATAAAGTTTGAGAGTAGAACTTGTTGAGCAAGTGGTCGTCGGGGATTCGCAAGCTTTAAATGAGACAGTCGGTAAATGGCTCGTTCGATATGCAGAGGATACCGATGATAAAACATAATCATAGACTTGTCCGACATCTGGTGCAGAGGAATATTATAAGGCAATTGAATATCTTGCTGCGCAATTGGCTGTGCACCTGCTATCAGATGCCCTTCGGCAGTGGTTGGAGGAATACCTTGAATACCTCCTACTGGCTCACTGCCACCAGCCAGATCATCATCTGAATAGTCTTCATCTGAATCCCTGTTTCTGTACCTTTGTTTGCTTCGATTCCTCTTCTTTCGTTGAGCTTTCTTCGATCTATCTTTCGCCTTGGAAACCGAACTTCCATCATCTTCCTTCTTGCTCTTCTTTTTCCCAAACATGGAAGATATTCCCTTACTTATATTCGGAGTTGACGATGCAGCAATGTTTGACACTGTGTTATCATCGTCTTCTGACCTGTTGAGCAGTTTATCGACCATGTTCTTATCCGAGGTGCTTTCCTGTGAAATTCTCGACTCTCGCTCCTTCTCCCGTTCTTTCTCCTTTTCCTTATCACTGTTAAAGAGCCAGCTCCAAGTACCTTTCTTTGATTTGTTCTTTTGCACTGCTTGAGGCTTTGGCTGTTGCAATGCTTGCGGTGGGTCTACCACTGAGCTATTTCGAACAGGTAAGATATTCTGAGCTGAGTCCTGAGGGTTGGACACAATTTGGTCTGGTGCTGTACTAGGTGATGCAGGTGGAGTCAAAGAAGTACTGATTGGACTTCTGGGGCTCTTGGAAGATAGCGAATGATCAAGTTTGGTGTATTCAATCTTCTGCTCAACAACATCCCCACTCAGCTGCTTGCGTTCTCGCTCCTGCTTTCGCTCGTTCTCACGTTCGCGGAAGTCAGATTGATCTCTAGCAGGATCTCTTGCAGGCAGTTGAGGTTGCTCTTCGACTGGGGCCATAGCAGCCTGTGTGCCGTCTCCAGAAGGTGATGGCGATGCAATTGTGCGTCCGTCGCGCTTGAAGGATGGCATCCTAGCTGGCCTCTTCTCCGAGACCGTTGATTCCTGTTTCGACAGACTTAGAGATGGATCTTCCTCTGTCGGTGATATTCGAGAGTGAGGTGGGCCATCTCGGCTAGACTTGCGACTCAGATCTAGTGGGCGTACAGGTTCCAACTTCAGTGGCTCAACGGGACTAATGGGACTGACATCACTGTTCATGCTTGCAGCCCTTTGAGGAGGGCTAATCTTGGCAGTCGTGCCATCGCTCGAGGTCTCTATATTGGTGAATGCTCGTCGGCCTCGCCGTATGGTATTTTTATTGTATCTTGTTCTGGTCGATCTTCTCAGGGAGGATGAAGGGGCGGGGAGGATAGGCTCGTCAGCGTCATTTGCGAGAGGCTGAGCGGCTGATGCAGGTAAAGATGCAGTTGAGTTTCGTTTATCATTAGGAGTTGATGCATTAGAAGGTCGAGCAGATAGCGACCGAACGAGTTGATACGGGTCCATAGCCAGGCTCTCCAGCTCACCCAATTTTTCGAGCTGTGCTGATAGTGTTGAGATGGATTGTTGACTAGTGGTTGAAGGCTGCCGTTCAAGTTCAACACTTTCATCTTCGAAATCCTCAGATGTGAGTTGTTTCGAGAGTCGTGACTTGCGCCGATTCAACTTTCGAGCCTTCTCGGCATCTTCGTCCTCCTCAGAATCACCAGCAAGAGAGCTAGGCTGGCTATTTTTTGTTACAGTAGCACGGATCTCCGCAACCTTGTTTTGTACAAATGTCTTCCACTCCTGAGGCGCGAGTTCAGGATGGACATGGGCTGGCACCCAAAGTAGTTCCGAGGCGTGGGAATCGGCGATATCAGCCCCCAGATCGCTTGGACCGTCACCATCAATCGGACTAGATGGTGGAGATGTATAATGAGCTGACGGGCTCGTCGGCGATGATGAATTCGCATCAGAAGTCTCACTACTGCCCTCGTACTTCCACTGGGGAGGCAGATCAGGATCCAGAGTCGAAAGTGCACCGATCGACAAACGCTTCAAGGTTTGGACATTATTCATTTCCTGCTGAACAACTGCCTGTGCTGCTACAGCTGAATCCATATTGCTCTCATTCGGGTAGCTCTTTCTCATTGAGCGTCGGTTAAGGGGTGGTCCGTGACCAGCGGCCGTATTACTCTTGCGCCGCGAGTTTGCCGTGTTTGCTGTAACTTCGAAATCATTATCCAGAATGTCGTCGTCGTAGCGGGGTCTGTTCTTATGGCTCTGATACTCTTTGACCGGCAAAGATGCTTGATGCTCGCTCGGCGGTGCACCATGCTGTGTGGAGTGCTGATGGCCACTAGGCAGAGGAGGCAGCGGCGGTAACTCCTTGGAGTGCAGCTTGTCCTCTTTAGGCCCATACATCGAAAAATAACTATTTTTTCTCTCTTTCCAGTCTGTCTATTATTGAAAGCTGCTCTGGGTGGTTGTGGGATTCGAAAGTTTCTGTCCAAAGGAAAAAAATTGAGGGGTTACAATTATGAATAGGCGTGTAACGAGTGTTGTCCGTGGTTATCTTATCCTCTGAAAGCTGAGCTAGCACATCTAGAGAGATCACGAGCCTGCGTGTGTGAAAAATATACAAAGCGAGGGTATTATGCCGGGTGGATTTTGCGATTTGCCGTCACAGATACTCGCCAGGTCTCGGTTCGTGCTCTCGCTGGCAGGGGGTGAGGGACAAAATAAGAGGTGGTTGGCAGAAAGAAGTTTTTCGAGCCCGCTACCCAGCGACCCAAGCGCGAGTACGTCAACGGGGTGAGACGGCTGTGGAGAGGCAATAAAAAACTTTACAGTTGCTCCATGTTCTTTATTTGGGGGGCATTCATGCGTCTAAAGTTATTCATACATACGACAATCTAGCCTATATGGGGGCTTGAGCCTGCTGATCATCTGCGCCTGGCTCCACTGATTCAGAGTCTGACTGGTCGCCGTCGCCGTCGTGGTCAGCGCCATCTGCGGCTTGGGCAACCAGTTTGCGTGGAGGAAGAACCGTTTCGAATGCCTGCTTCCAGTCTCGCACTTCCAACCATTGCAGAAGAATCTCAAAGACGTGATTGGTTGTGAGAACGCGTCGCCCTGAAATTTTGATGTACTCGTCGATTGGCAGCCGCGCCGTAGGAATGTTTTGCTCTTTAGCTTTGTCGTTGCAAAGGTTTTTGTACCGACCCTTATCTACAATTCCTCCAATAATGTAGCACTTGTTGGGCTCTAGCTCTGAAATGACATTGGATGAGTCCGAGGAGAGGTAGAGCATGGTCGCCGGATCAGGGATATAGTCGTCTTCTTCGACCTGAATATCCTTCCAGTGAACATACTGCTTCTTCATCACCGTATCAAACCGTTCCCTGAGCTTCTTGTTGAAAGACGTTACCCGCAGGTCTACAGGTTTTGTTGTACTTCGATTGTCTGAATAGCATCTTACAATTTGGCTGCCCAGCGACGTCCGTTCACGATCTGTCATCATGTCGTCGAATGCACAGTCAACAATCACGCCAATGGGCTGTTTATCTTGTTTGGCAGGCCGCTTGGGCTGCTGTTGAGCAAATGCCTCGGGGTCATTTAGTCGGCGCTCTCGTCTATCGGCCTTTTGCTGTTTCTTCTTTTCCCGTCGTTTGTCGGTGAGCTCTTGTCTTTTGGATTCGAACTTGCGCTTGCGTAGCTCTTTTTTCCATGCACTTTTGCTCACACCTTCTGGAGGAGGTGGTGGAGGCTCTTGCCAGTGTTTAGGCTTTGAATCGGTCGTGCTTGCTATGCTTTCTCTGTCGCTCATGGAAATATCTTGGTCGTCCTTCAAGCCCTTTCAACGAGAAGGAGAAAAAATCCGCGCGATGGATGCGTGCGGCGCAAACCGTTCCGGACATACATCACCTTGAGCCTGAGCAAAAGGGCATTGTCGACTTAAGACTAAATTACTGATAAATCCCGCTCTCTAATCTTATTCATAACCAAATCTTGAGAATGTTCCGTTTAATATAATATACTTTATCAGACTCGAGATTAAGCTGCGCCAGCCGTGCGAGCGACGTCGCTGCGCGAGACCGCAAGCTGGCCGGCGCGGGCTCCGCACAACAAGTCAGGTCAGCCAATGGCCGCGCCAGCACTGCAGCCGTGGTGGGATCAGATATCGCCCAATTGGGACAGCGATGGGGGGCCGAGCCGATCTGATAATTTTCCTCCTCAACAAAAGATATATTATAGTGCTTCCGCTCTTTTTTTCTTTCTTTCCAGATCCTCCTTATACACTCACAACCCGGAACATGCTTGAACGGCTGCTCAATTTCCTTCAGAGTATCGCCGCCAGACTACGGTGGATGCTCCAGAATAAACGGGAGCAACTCTGGGCGAGACTACACCGGCTGCTCTATTCACCGGGCCCCAATCCCAAGCGCATCGTGGTCATCGGAGGCTCACACGGCGGTTACATGGCCGCGAAATACCTTGCAGGAAGCATACCTTCGGGCTATACAATTACGATCGTCGAGAAGAATAAGTATTTGAACCATGTATTTGCATTTCCTCGGTATTCAGTCTACGAAGGCTATGAACAGAATGCATTCATCCCGCTAGACAAGTGGGACTCGACATGTGTGGCAGATGGCTCGCTTAATCACGTCATTTCGAAATGTCACGGCATTATTCCGGGAAATCCCGAGAAAGGCATCAAGTCGGCAGTGGTGCTAGATAACGAAGAAATCTTGGAGTATGATTTCTTGGTGATTGCTACGGGAGCGAAGTGGTGTCCTCCCGTAAGCATATGCGATACCAGAGACGAAGGCATCAAAGCCTTGAAATCAGAACAGAAACGAATCGAGCTCGCAAGAAGTATTGCGATTATAGGAGCTGGTGCTGTTGGGGTAGAGCTGGCTTCGGACATTAAGTACAAATACGGAGAAGACAAGAAAGTTGTCCTCTTTTCGTCCCGTGACGGTGTGCTTCCAAGATTTGATCCCATTGTTAGCGAAAAAGCTATGCCCGAGCTCATTAAGATGAATGTTGATCTTCGAACCAATTGCCGGCCACTGGTGGAGGGAAACAAGGTCATTACTCCAGACGGAACGGTCGAGGAGTTTGATCTGGTTTATAAATGTGTTGGCGGTAAGTCAAATTCAGATGCATTTGTTGATAGTTTAACCGACGCCATCGATATCAAGTCTGGTGCAATCAAGGTCAAACCAACTATGCAAGTTGACTGCGACGACTTTCCCAACGTCTTTGCTCTCGGCGATGTCACAGACGTTGGCCCTAAGATGGCTCGGGCTGCGTTTATGCAGGCGTACGTTGTCCGGGACAACATTCTTCAAATGATTAAGAACAAGGCCCATGAGTTACGAAGCTACGAAGTCCAGCCATTTGAAAATGCATTGAACCTCACAATTGGCTTGGACAAGAACCTTTTGCATTTCAATGGAAGCACAGATGTTAATACTCACGAAGAGGATTACACAATGATGGCTGATAGAATATGGCAATGTTTTGACGTTTCCACTAATTCTTTCAAATTCGAATCTGATACCCAATCTGTTTAACTTGGGCGTTATATATAAAACTTGCATATTTTCCACGGGCGACCCCCGGCAAATTACTTTACAATTTATGATTAATGAATTATCCCGAGCTGTTTTGTTGCTCTGTAAACTTGTCACCCACTGTTTGTTTCACTGTACAAGCGTCTGTAACATCGTGTTTGTGGTAATGATTGCGCTCAGCAGACACGAATAAGTGAGAAAGCGGGCATGTTCAGTCGAACATTAGGAATTTAGTATCAAGGAAAGAACAGCTACCCACGTATTATCTATACTCGCTCGTTGTTTCTTCTTAAGAACTTCTTTGCTTACTCGATAATGAACCGCGCTTCTTGAATTCGAGAATATCAAGCGGAAGTTTGTATTTGGGCTTATCGCAAGTGGCACAATGTGTTAATCGCACATTATCAGAAGCGCCAAAAAGTCCGGTAATCTCACACAAGGCTACAGCGCTGGTAAGATCGTCAAGTTGAATCTCCAGGCTGTTCAATTTTGCTGCCTTGTCCATGATAGTCTTCAACAAAATGAAGACTTGCATGATACTATCAGGCATTTCGCAAATTGTGAATTTCTCGAGCAGAGGGAGCTCATGGTCTGTATTAATTAGGTCTGGGTTATCCAAGAATTCCTTGTCTGCGATCGTTATATGCGCTGCGGTTGCAAGCGTTATCTGCTTTTTGCTCAACTTGAGTCCATTGCTGGACCGTAAGTAAACAATTGATCGCACCGCCAAAAAAGATGTCCAAGTAACGTTCGAGCATGTGCTCAAAAACAATTGGTGCGCCAGAGGAGCCGCAACTGAAATGTTTTCACATGCGTCAATTGTGATTACCTTAGCTTCCGACTTTATTGGGCGATTGGCCTTAATATTCATCAAGTGAAGTTCGTCGAAACCATTGTCTTGGAAATCAAGTTTTTCCTGAGCGATTGTTGTGTCGAAAAAATAACACCGTTTAGCAGCTATCGGTAACAATTCCACATCCTTATCATTGTTAGAAAACCTGAGCTCTTCAATGTGGAAAAGCTTGTCAACGCCCGTCAAATCTACATTGCGGACATCCAACACGTCAACATTTGGCAAAAGCTGCAGGCCAATTCGCTTAGCATGTAAACTATCTGCGAAATGTAATTTTAGATGGGTCTTCACATTGCTGTTGCGAAGTTGTACAAATGCGACAGTTGCCATCAATGCACACAAGTATCCGTAATCCCCGGTTTGGTCGTCGCCAGAGCACTCTATTGACAGAAGCCGTAAGTAGGGAGTCCACTCAAAGAGTAGATCGGTGAAACAATCATAAAGCTGTATGTTTGGCGAGTATTTTTTCGGATCGAGCTTCAAGAAGAGTCGCCTGAGTTTCCACTGTTTGAGTGAGTCGAGAAGACCTTCAAGCGTGAGATAATTGATACTGCGTCGGCCACCCTGTTCCAATGATAATGCACGGTAGGCCACTTTATCCCCAAAAAAATCGTTTATCTCCAACTCGCTGGAGGGGATGTGTCTCCAAATATCGCGTAGCCTCGTACAAGTTGCGACGGCTCGGCATGCCGTAACAGGCATCAAAAAGTCACCGATGATGTTCAGAATATCATCCGGTAAATCTACAATTGATTTGGTAGACTTTTTTTCTGATAAGTCTACGGCCTCGGTTTTCACTTCATTTTGGCCGTCGGGTACTACCATGATCGTTGTGGTTATGCAAATGTTTTCACGTCCACGCGCGTTAGTATCGCAAGCGCGCTTTTTCGTGGTGGGCCACTTCCCCTGGATATGCTATCGTTGAAAAGTACCGAAAATAATAGAAGGGTCTATGATTATGAGACAAAACGAAACGCTCATAAACCGTTTTGGAAAACTATGGTGATGCCTCGTATCTGGCCAATGTAGCTCTGATCAGCTGAGTAGTCGCCGGTGGATTTGTATAGGCGCTCCAGACACAGGGAGAAGAAATCCGGTGGCACAAACAAACCGTGGAACCCATAAGTACTACTCCTTCATCCTTTTTTGCTTCGATAAGGCTACTTGTAAGCGTAGGAATTACAGTGCTCTGTCGCATTATTTACTGTTTAAATTCGGGTTATGCTCTCTATTTAAGCGAGCACAGTATCACTCGCAATGACGTGGACGATGCGACTCTTCCCAAGTATTTTAAATATTAAATCGTTAAAATAGAACCAATCATAACTCACGCTATTCGCTCGCCTTTTGACCTTCGCCTCCTAAACTCACCGAAATCCAGCTGGAGTTTGAACTTCTCCCTTTCGCAAGTGGTGCAATGTGTTGATCGCAGACTATCAGGGCTACCAAAGAGGCCCGTCAGTTCACACAAATCCACCGCGCTGGCATGGTCATCAACTTGAACTTCGACATTGTCCAAGTTTGGTGCCTTGTCAAGGATTTTCCTCAATAACTTATATACCTCAACGATTTCAACCATAACGCACAATTTGAACTCTTTCAAAAGCGGCAGTTCTTGATCTGTATCAATTCGGTCTGGAGCTTTTAACAATGATTGGTCAGTAATTGCAACGGAAGCTGCTCCTACGAGAGTAACTCGCTTAATATCAACATTTGTGGAGGTGGTGCTAGAATGTCGGAAGTACACAATTGTTCGTGAAGGCGAAAAAGAAGTCCAGTTGACTTCAGAGCATGTGCTTACATGCACCAGGTCGGCATGGGGTGCCGCAACCTCAACGTCCAGGCAACCGGAGATTTTGACCACCTTAGCAGTCGTGCTCATGCGTATGCCGCCAATATCTGCCAAGTGAAACTCCTCACATACGCTCTCTTGGAATGGATAAATGCCACCTGATGTTAATCCTATAACGCTGCACTTTTTTGCCGCGATTAGGAATGAGTCCTGACCGGTGTTGCTCGAATATTTGAGCTCGTTCACCTCGATCAGCTTGTCCACCTTTCTCAAATCTACGTTGTGCACATCAAGCACATTCACATTGGTCAGAAGCTCCAGCGCGATATGTGTAGCGACAACTAAGTCGCTGAAGTTGAGGGTTATATCAAGCTTCATCCTGTCGTTGCGAAGCTGAGTATAAGCAACTATAGTCATTAATGAACAAATGGGTATGATCGCATGATGCCTTTGAGAGGGGCTATCGCGATAGTCAATTGATAACAGTCGCAAAGAAGGCGTCCATTCGTATAACAAGGCAATTAAATGGTTCAAAAGCGATGTGTCTGGCTGCATACCTTTGAGATGTAGAAACAGCCGTTTGGGTCTCCATTGTTCCAGCCATGCAAGACTAGAAAGTTCACCATAACTTGCACAACGGCTTTCGCCGTATTCCGATGCCGATATTTTCGGGGAGTTGTTAGATTTAGAAAGTTTGAAAACGTCATTAATTACCAGCACGCTAGATGGAAGAGCCTGCCAAATGTCATGGAGCCTCTTGCAAGTTGCAACGGCGCGGCATGCTGTGACAGGACTCAAATGTTCACCAATGCAATTCAAAATATCCTCTGGCAAATCCGCGAGTCGCAATTTTTCGGCCGGGTTCTCTTTCGTTACGACAACATGGTTCTCTTCTTCGTTGGGCCCGGTGGAGTCGATCTGCTGTGTCATTGATCAAAGTCGAAAGCGTGCGCGTGTGGAAGCATCAGGGCTGCTGATCCCACTTGGTTGGTGGATCTCAAGAAGAAGTCGCAATAGAGTAATTTTCTCGATTTTTCGAAGTATAGCGTGCTGAGTTTGAATAAAATATAGTGTGAGACCAATTGACGAGTCTATGGAATTTTTAGATCGAAGCCCTCTTCCCGGATGCCACAGTGCCCACCGAGCAAGCTAGGAGAACCGGAAAATGGAAAGGCAGACCATTATCGCTCTCTATACAAATGCATGCACAAGGCTTTTCAAACAAAGTAGCTGAATAATTAGAATATCATTGGTGGATTATTGGCTTTTTTTGAGGTCTTCCAGGCGAGTGCTGGCCAAGTGTCTACCAAGAATCCGAAACCGCGAGCATATCAATTGCCCCCTGAACGCCAGTCCAAGCTGGGGTGCACATATCCACGGAATACTTAAACTTTGAAATTCGATTAAAGTATATGGTTAAATGAGGGGGGGGGGCAAGAAATAAATAAATTAAATAAAATGAAAAGAGTCCCGACTATACCGAGCCGCATTGCCCGCGGCTTCAACCATAAAACGGAGCTGGAACTACCCAGAAGGTTTGCAAATACAGAATCAATCAGTTCACATACTGAGCTTCTGGAAATCTTGGGAGATATCGGTATTTGGCGCTTCAGTACTTGGCGCTTCAGTATTGCCCATAGCCAGTTCTCGTTGTTTCAGACTGTCGAACATCAGCGACAAGGTGCAACTTGGCTTGCGACAATCTCGACAATTAGTCAACCGGTACCCATCCAACGGCTCCAAAAGGCCCGTCACCAGTACTGCGTCCTTTGCGCTTTTCACATCCGGGAAGTTGACATGGACTCGCTTCAGCTGCGGCGCTTTTGAGATGAGTGTGCGCAAGAAGAGAATACCCGCGTGAACGTCAGAAATGTGGCATAACTTGACATCTTGCAGTAACGGAACGTCGGGGATCTTGGCTGCAAGCGTTAGAATGAAGTCGAGGTGTCTTTTATGGTACGCAATAACCAAGCTCCTTGCAGTTTCTAAAGTGATTTCCCCAGGAGACGAGGAGGCAAGTGTGGGCGAGAGGTACACCAGTTTGCGGGCCGGGGAAGTCTTGCCCCATCGGAGTTTGCTGCACGACCTGATCCAAACAATATTGGCACGTTCAGCATCGATAGACACATCGCTTACGTTTGACACCGTGATCCTTTGGGCGTTGGTTACTATACTACCGGCGGAGCTCGAAAACATGCTTCGGGCGCCGGAAATATTTTGTATCAACAGCTCCTCGCAGACAGCGTTGATAGACTGACACACAAACGTTGGTGATTTGTTGCAGACTCGTATACTCCGTGCATGCAACGGGAACGTGTACGCCTGGTCACTATTCACGGTGAGCTCGTCCAAAAGCTCGATTTTGTGTGTAAATTTCCCAATATCAAAGTTGACCGTCCTCAATGTGCTGATTCTCGGCAACGCTTCCAGCCCATATGCCGTGATCTGTGGTATAATGCTAAACTCGGTGGAGTTGATCTGGAGGTGCAATTTGATGGCAGGGTTGCGGTGCATCGTGCAAGCTATGGCGGTGATCAAAGCACACAGTTCGTTTTTGAAAGCAATGCCTATGTTATGACATATCAAGTGAATCGAGCGAAGGGCCTGTGCGTAGCAGTTCAAGTGATTAGTGAGCGAGCTGTAGCAAGACATGGATGGCGCATATTTACAAAAATCCAGTTCTAGTGTGAGCTTCGTCGGAGAGGATTTCACCAGCGATGAAGATTCGTGGATTGAACGGCATTCTGGGTTTTTGACTGGTGGCCGGGAACTCGATACAGTGACGTTGGAGAGCACATCGAAGAGTAGCAGTTCGCTGGATGGTATGCGACGCCATATCTGGTGCAGCCGTCTGCACGTCAACACGGCCTTACTAGCTGTTCGCGGCGACATGTGCTCGCCAATGAGTATGAGTATATCCTCAGGCAGCCCATGCAGTCGCAACTTGACAGCCTCTTGAGGTTGTTTCAGGCCTAGTGTCAGGGGCTTACTCGACATGCTGCTTGCAAACATCAGGAGCTGTGTGGCGGAGAGTCATGTCAACACACAGAAAAATGTCAACACACCGAAAAATGTCACCGACGCCGCGCGCACTTATTCTCCGACGACAAGTACGGATATATTTGTCAATTTCTTGCGTGCAAACTGAAGTTTAGAATTACTCTTTTTTTAGAAAATTTCTGCAATTAAGTCTTGGGCCCTATTGATATGGGCAAATGCCATGTACAGTCTACCCTCCCTCATGAACAGTCAATAGTCTCCAGCACTACAAGCCGTCCAAACCGGAAAAGAGGCCATCTTGTCGTTTTAATCTAATATATTTAAAGACGGTTATTTTAAGCCTACGGCCAGTACAGGTCTTCCTCGTAAATCAGCCTACATGATAAAGGATCAAAAGAGTGTGTTGCGATGAATCTCGCCAAAGTTGGCCAGTTCCCTCTCAGAATGCGGCGCACGAGCCGCAGCGCCCAATCCTTGTGAGGCTCAAATCAGCGCAAGCGCAGATTCAGAGCTCTTTTAACCGATAGGGGTCTAGTTCTTGTCCAACGACTAAGAAGGAGAGACTTTTCAAGGGTCATCTGATCAACGAGAGGTTGCGTGTTTGAATCATGTATACATACACAGAGCAGTCTGGGCTAGTTGGACCGGACGACTTGGTGAAAAGTAGGTAGTTCAAGTTCACGTTAGTTGATAAGAAAGAAGAAGAAGAAGACTGGGTATGGATTGATAAGGAGGAAGAGACAGAAGAATTGTCAGAGTAAGCTGTGGAATAGTAGTTGTGTCGAGAGTAGCGAAGACGTAATTGCGAGGTTTGAATGCAAGTTATTGAATAAAAACCAAGATTATATTTTCTATGAACATATAACAAAAAGATAGGAAAAAGCCCAGTATTTATAGTAAACCCGAATGAAATGATGAAAAGAATGATGAAAAAGAATGTGGGAATCATTGAGTATATCGAAGAAATGCTCAAAAGTGGAGAGAGTGAAGAGAGTGAGTAATCGGATCTCGAGATCTCGTTAAAGGCGGCTGCAAGTAACAAAATAAATGCAATGCAAGCTTGTTGAAAAAAGCTGAAGAAGAGAAAAAGCTGGTGAACGGAGAAAGCTGGAGGAAAGAGAAAGCTGAAGGAGTGAGAGAGCTTGAAAGAAAAAAGGAAGGACCTGGTATGAGCCGCTCGAAGAAGGGCTGAAGGAAGCACATGAAGGAAGCACGTGAAGCCAGACTAGGGCCTGACAATCCTACCTTCTCAATGAGACTTGCTCTGTGCCATTCCTCGGCAACCGAACAATCGTCAAACGTTAAAAAGGCTGTACTCGAGAAAATCTCAAGTGTTGAAAGGGCCATCCTCGCAAACATCAAACCGTCGAAAACTAGTCTAGACGACCTACCTTTCAACCTTACAAGCCATTGCTCAGAACTTTGATGACATTTTCAAAGAAGTCGGGATTGACGGGATGTGGAAAGTCGTACTTAGTAAAGTCACTTTACGAACACAGGGTGCGATCTTGAACTGGGGTATAGACAGTGACTTTGATGTCGCTAAAGGTGTAATAGACGAGGCGATCAAGGTTAACAAGCTGGCGCAGAGGTACTGCAATGACGCGCACTCACACAGAAAAGTCTGAAGGTACCTCGCCGCTTGTCATTCTGGTGTACGTGTTTTTTGCCATCGCCTTTGTCGTCTTGTTTGTTACTCATTGCCGGGACTTTTATTGTGATGTATAGGCTTTTCACAGGCCGGCCCATTCTTTACCCGCCAATCGAATACCCTGTTCCATTCTTCTAATGTGTAAGAATCATATACACTAGTAAAATTATCGATATTTGACATTTTTGCTGGTGGGCCGACCAGATGTGTTTGACCTTTTGTATCTTTGGTATCAATTATAGCTGACAATCAAAGAAAAGGTGTCGAACGGTCTCTTGGGAGGCTTGGATGCCAGCACAGTGGACACAACCATGGAAGGTGAGGCTAGGAGGGAGGCCGGCTGAAAAATCAACAACAGCCGCATTTCGCGCGGCGGCTTGCCCCAAAAGGTTCTCGAACCCCATCGCCATGTCTCACATACCATCATCCACCATGACGACGACGAACGGGGTCGACCACCGCGCTGCCGTCACACAGCTGATTGAGAAACGCAAGAAACTCGAGTCCGACCTAGACGACTACGTCGATGTCCTGAAATCTGTACGTTTTGCAAAAGAAAATTCCCACACTAACGTGTAGCATGGCTGCGACATGGATACGCCACTGGTGACAGCGGACGGGTTCCCTCGAGCAGACATTGACGTCCCGACGGTACGGACTACACGGCGCCAGATCATCATGCTACGGAACGACCTCAAGGACGTGATGAAGCAGATTGAGCAGGGAGTGACCGAGTACTTCAAGCACCCTCGCGGTGATTCGTCGATTTCTACGACGACGACAGCGGGTCCCCGGACAGTAGTCCCGTTTGCACGTGTAGAGAGTGTAGCAAACGGTAGTCCTGCTGCGTCAGGTGGACTTCAAGACGGCGACAGAGTGGTGAGGTTTGGATCAGTCACGGTGACAAGCGGCAGCGGGTTGTTGCAGCTCGTTGCTAGAGTCGTGGGCGAGAGTGATAAGAAGGAGGTACCGGTTGATGTCCTACGGGACGGACAGGTTTTTAGTCTAAAAGTCACTCCAAATAGCGAGTACGAAGGGCGGGGGTCGCTAGGATGCCATTTACTTCCTCTTTAGCTGTCACTATATCATCCATTGTTAGGAGGTACCGTGGTTAGTCTAAAAGTCACAACTACAAAGTTCTGGGGTCCTCAGGCATTTACTCTTCAATCATATCATTCATTGTCATAAGCTCGTTAGGGGTATTTTAAACCAATAATTAGTAATCTTCAATGGAGTCTTTATCGCTCCAATATGCTTTCTCCGCCACACCATGCTTCAAACACCCACTTTTCCCACTCATCGTCAAACTTCAACTCTCCCTGAATCCACTGCTCGGCACTCATATCCTCGCATTCCTTGTGCCATGATTTTATAGCGCTCATGCGCACCTCCACGCCGGTCGCGCTCGTCAGGTACTTGGGCATGAGCCGCGGCACCCGCTTGCCCTCCGAAAAGTCAATATCCCATACAAACCCGCCATTGCAGCGGTCAATCCGGTCGCCCATACCTAGGCGTTTGGCAACAAGCAGCTGCAACGGGCGCGCCACCACCAAATACCGCATGAGAAGCTCCGACACGGCCCACGGCAGCTCAATGCTAGTGTTCCCCTCGACTAGTCGGACCCGGTTATTCTTGATAAAAACATTACGCGATATGTACGGCCCGTTGATGTACCGCAAGTCGCCGAAACTGAACCGCTGCTGAATGCACCCGGCCCGGGCGCAAAGGTATACTAGAGTGTATACCATTCCTGTGAGGTCGTCGAGCGCTACCGACATGTCTCTGAGCAAGTCAAATTCCTGCCGCTGGAGAAGCTCGTAGTCTTGGAGAATGAGCAAGTGTGCATTGTGGAAGTTTTTGGCAAACTGCGGGGTCCTGGCTTGCGCTTTGGACGCCTCGCTCAGTCGCTGGCACAGCTCCACAATCACCGCCGAGTCGACCGTGGTGAGCCCCTGGTTGAATGGATTACGGTAGTCGGTCACAAATGAGTAGTTCTGTTCGGAAGTATCCTCGTCGTGGATCGTTCGGTGTGCGTATCTGTATGCGATTCGCTCATGCAGCTCCAACGTCGCCACGGTGAAATAGTCGGCTAAACACTCGAAAAACCGTCGCACATCAATCAAGTCTCTCGCAAGAGGTGCGAAATTATTGGAGGTTTGAGCTTTGGGGGATGGTATCGGCCCCGGAGAGATTGTTGGGGATGCGGTCAAATGCTTTGGAAAAGTACATAAAAGGTGGTTCCTGACACAACTCTTGCATGCTGCGCGTGTACCACTTTTCCGGCACTCTCTAGAATATTTGATACACTGTGTGCATCTGTCGTCTTGTCTCAATGGGCTAGTATACTGCGAGTTGTTGGACAAGCCGCATTTGACTCGCGATTTGATACAGCTTTGGCAGTTTATGCTGTACGCTGGCTGTATGCATTTGTCATAGCCACGCCTGACACACCAGGGGCAGCGCTGCGACCCAGTGAATATATTAGTGTACTTGTGATAGGGGGCTGGCGAGTTAGTCGTTGGTTCCTCCAGTGCTCCATTTGTATCCGGAGTATTGTCGCTTTCATTTATGTCGTTTTCGGCAATCCTGCCGTTAGATTCATACTCGCCGTTCAGATTCTCTGGATTGGCACTAGTCGCTGCTGGTTCCTCTAATACACCATTGGTATAATCTAGACCATCTCCAATCTCGTGGATGTTCTCGGTGACTCTGTCGTTAGAGTCATCCCCACCGGTTGGTTTCTCTGGATTGGCGGCGTCTTGGTATTCCTTAGATATAGTCTCGTTATTTCTCTCGACGCTAGGAGATTCATGATTGGCAGCGTCGATCTCCTTAGATATAATCTCATAATTCCGCTCGACTTGATGTGGAGCAATTGGCTCGTGATGTGCAATTGGCTCGTGAGCTGGAGCAATTGGCTCGTGAGCTGGATCAATTGGCTCGACTTCAGCAGTAGCAATTGGCTCGCCTTCGGCATTAGCTATTAGCTCGGCGGTAGTAGCTATTTGCTCGCCATCCAGAGACTGGGCGTTGGATTCAGCGATGGGCTGGGCCACAGGTTCAGCTATTGGCTGGGCCCCAAGTACCGATTCGGTCGCAGATGTAGCGATTGGCTGGGCCCCAAGTACCGATTCGACCCCAGATGCAACGACTGGCTCGGCCACAGGTCCATCGGCCCTGGCTTCTGATGCAATGGCCTTTTCCACAGATTTCACTACTACTACAAGGATATCGTCGTCATCCGACTCGCCATCGGATATTATGATACTCTCCATTGCCTCGGCCACGGGTACTGCTATACTCTTCTTCGGCTCGACCACAGGCACTGCGGCGGAATTCACTGGCTCAACCACAGGTACTGGCTCGACCACAGTTACTGCGATATTCTTCGTTGGCTCGACCACAGGTACTGCGATATTCCTCATTGACTCGAGCACAGGCGCTGCGATATCCTTCATTGGCTCGAGCATAGGCATTGAGACGGAATTCACTGGCTGATTTGCGACAACTCTCTGTGCTTTAGACGCAGCCATTGCTTGTTCCTCATGTACGACAACTCTCTCTGGATCAAGCGCCCTGTGCCTCGGTGCGACGACGGGCTCAGCGCCATATGTAGCGACTTTGGCATCTTCTCTACCCTTCTCCACCGGGAGTTCGAATTCTCGGCTATCCACCGGAACTTCATCTCCCTCTCGCCCATCCTCCACATCTTCGTCACCATCCCGTCCATTCTCAGCCGCCTTTTTGGAATCCTGCGCTTCATTCTGAACCACCTTTCCAAAGTGGTCAACTTCTTCAAAATCCATCGCTACCGCTTCACAACTGTCGTTCAACAATGTTGCATTCCAATTGTTGTTCACGGGCACGGGGCAATGCACTGTTTCGTTCCACTCACCAACTCTAAAAATACAACAAAAGTAATCCCGCGTACTATACTCCTTCCCCCGTCTGCTCAACTTGTTTGCACAAAAGTCACACCTGGCGGCTCTTTGAATAATCTGCGACCCATACGGCGCAAACACAATCTCGCACGCTTCCGCCCACGCCGCCAGCACCTCCAGCACTATCTCCCTATTCCCTACCTTCTTCTTCAGCTCCTTATCTTGCCACACTGCATTGAGGTCAATGTCCTGGCAGTGCTCGCAATTCTTGACGTGGAAGGTCAGGTTGCGGGGCACCATGAGCCGGCGCTGAGCCAAACACACCAGCAGCCGCAGCTCGGGGTCGATTCTGAGAGCAGACCCGCTGATGGAACTGGTGACGAACTCCGGGTCCCGCGACAGCGACACGGCCAGCGACGCGCTGGTGACCGGGTGGAAGTGGGCTTGCTGGATATGGAGCAGCAACCCGTCGCGCGACATGGGCTTATTGCCGCAGACGCGGTTCAGGGGACAGAAGTAGAGGCGCTTGTTGTGCAGGCACTCGTACTTGAGCACGAGCACCTTGCGCGAGTCGAGGAGGTCAAGGACTTTGGCTTCTTTTGGAACCCATATATATCTCATGTGGTGGGGGGGGGGGTTGGAGCGTGAGCGTTTGAGCGTTTGAGATGGTTTGGAATATGAGATGTCAGACCGCGCGGCGCGCTAAGTGGAAAGAATTAGAATTTGAGGGAGGCAGATTGGGGAACTGTTAGTACCGTGATAAGGATTTAGATTTAGAGATTGGAATGATTCTGAGAATACGGAACTTTAAACAGGCATTTTCAATTGCTGGTAATACACTAGTAGATGGAAGATCGCGGGTGCCACGCATGCTGCGGCTGAGCGGCGTGGTGAAAACGGTTCATTTGCCCAATTTTGAGTTATCGATCTCTATAAGAATACAGATTTCTATACATCTTTAGCATTCACATTTCACGATATATATCATGAAGAATACACACTTCTAGAGCTTTACCAGTACTTTATCACCGCCGCATCGACGCTTTTCACACTAGCACGGCGCGCAGCCCCCTCCTCCCCGCAGCAAGAAAAACCCAAAATCCAAAATCCCCCTCCAGTACTTTTACACGTCACACAACCAAAAAGGACACACCAACTCTCCAACAATGAAGCTTTCGCACCTGTCCGCATTGCTACTGCCGCTCGTCGCCTGGGCCGCCGACGTCAATGAAGAGCTCGCCAAGGCCCGGGACGATTTGCTGGGTGCCACTGCGCCGCTTGTGCTCGAGCAGGTCGACGTGCAGGTGGTGTTTGCCCAGTCCTCCTCCAAGAAGTCGGTGGAAATCACCAACGAGAACGAGACCCCCGTGCAGTTTGTGGTCACGAACAACGAGAAGAAGCCAATTGTGGTGTCTGGCTTTGGCGGCGCTTTCCTCGACAAGGCCAGCAAGAAGACGGGCGAGTCGAGCATTTACGCCAACTTGACCCGAACCAAGCTGCCAGATACCCAAGTCGCGCCTGGCGAGTCCAAGACGGTCGAGCACAAGCTGCTTGTCACTCTGCCACCACGAGACTTTGACTTGCAATTGACGTTGCTGACCGTGTACGACAACACCCAGGCCGGTCTGGTCGTGGTGCCCAAGTTTGCCGTGTCCATCGTCGACGAGCCAATTTCTTGGTTCGACCCGCGATTGATCCTTGTCCAGCTCTTGCTCGCTGCCACCGTGCTCGGCGTGGGCTACGTTGCTACCAAGTCGTACTTGCTGCCATACTTGGAGCCCAAGAAGGCTGGTGACAAGAAGAAGAAGACTGTTGAAAAGGTCAGTGCTTCTGCCAGCGGCATCAACTTGACCGACGGCAAGACTTATGACGAGTCGTGGATCCCAGAGCACCACTTGAAGCAAAAGAAAAAGGCTTGATTTAAATAGGAGAATGGGGAGACTTTTAAAGACTCCAAAGATATCTATGTACAGTATTTAACGAGAACAATTTTTTTTGATCAAAATTTACTCTGAAACAACGTCCTTGACCTGCTTCAACCAAGAAACGTATTCCTTGTTTTCCCGCGAGTTGGCGTACTCCACAATGAACGCGGCCATCTCGCTGTTGATGCCCCGGCTCTCGAGGTACCGCTCGACGGCGCCCTGAACAGCCGAATCAAGGGTGCTGTACACTGGACCCTGGTAGTGCAGTCGACGCTGGTGGTCGGCTTCGGCCGTGTTGCTGAGCGCAGTGCTAGCATCAGCGTGGGGCTGCATGTACTGGATCAAAAACAAGTCGTCATGAATCGTCGTCTCAACAGACAGCGCCTTGCCGTGTGGCCGCTCAATGACAATCTTGGCCTGGATCGGGCTCGTCTCGTGCTCTTCCATCTCTTCAAGCCCCGGCTCATCTTCCTGTTCCTCGGGCATTTCAAACGCCTCGGACGAAACGTCAAACAAGGAAAAGTAGACGTGCACAACCTCGCCGCCGTCCTCCTTGACCAGCTCAATTAGATCGGCGCCGTCTTTGGCAACGACCTTGAACCCGGAATCACTCAGAAACTTGTCCACCACAGCGCTGTCTTCCTCAATGTTCTCCGTCTCAAGCTCAATCTCGCTCTTGAGGGTCGACACCAGCTCGGCGTCCGAGGCGCTCAATGCCAATGCTGGCCTGGTGAGGTGGAACTGTCGAAGGCACAGTGGTACATTTGGTCGCAACGCTGCTCGTGCGACGTTCATTCGGGCAGCCCGAGTGGCAATTCGAGCAGAAGTTCGCAACGTGGTTCGCAACATGGTGAATGAGATTGGTGGGTGTGTAGGTACAGGGAAACTTTTTCTTTGGGATCTTGGATCTTTTTGGATCTCTTGTTGCGCGCCACCCTCCCACAAGTCTCAGCCGCGCGAACGTGCGGCGTTGAATTTTCTAGAGTTTCCTTTGAAAACAGTAACGTTGATTGAGTTGATGAAAAGAGTATGTCTATATAAATTAAGGGTATTAATACAAAATGATGTGTGTATGTATGTGTCAAAAAAAAATAAAAGTGCCAAAAGCAAAAAAATGAACGTGGTAATGGCGGAGAGAGAGCGAGGTTATTAGGTTTTGTCAGGGGGATCAACCGAAGAAGAATAAAAATACAAAGATTGAAAAGAGCTTGTTGATCCGAAAAAGACTCTTTCAAAGAATTAGGAATGAGTGAATGAGAATATTAGTGCGTGAGAAAAAAAAACGAGTGCGTCGAAAGAATGAAAAAAAAACGAGTGGTGTACAAGTGCAAAACCGCTAGAACCTTTAGGGCCCATCATCTCCTTATGCAATAGACTTCATGTAGTCAGCAACAAATAGTGACGCACGCTTGAACCTTCTATCGGCATACTTTTCATAGATGGATTTATGGTGCTCTTTGGGGTTTTTGCACGATGCAAGAAGAATGGCAATCGCGGGCTCGAGCTGTTCTTCAGTGTATCCGCCAAAATAGGCGTGGTCGTCGGTCCACTCTCCTCGATTCAACATTCGTCGAGCGAGGCAATGGGCACTGGCCGCAAGCCACGACGGCGGCGACCCGACAAACCGTTGGTCGATGATGGAAATCTCTAATAAATACTTGGCCAGCGTGCGCGTTTCGTAGTCGTAGTCGTCGGCCTTGGAGGTGCGCCGCAAAAACGACATGGGCCCGGGCCATGCCAGTTTAAAGTCGAGCAGCGTGATCATGTAGTGCTCGGCCTGTAGGATTTCGTCGGTCGAGTATGTGTTTTCGACCATGTATGCAATGTCCTGGACGGACGGGCAGTTGATTTCCTCGTACTTGGCGGCGAGGAACAGTGCCACGGAGCCGACCAGCTGGAGTTTTGTCAGCGACACGATTTTGAGACTTAGGAACCGGTCCATGTAGTTGATTGTGAGGAAGAGGGTTTCTGGCAAGAGATTGAACCGGGCGTGCACTTGAACAATCCAGTCCACGAGAATAGCGCGGGTGGACCAGTGAATGTCGTTTTGACGGTCCATGTAGCTCGAGTCTGGCTGCATGGTCAGTTCAATCTTGCGCATGTATGCAAAAATTTCGTCCGAGTACTCGGCAACCATGGAGATGTCCATTGTATCTTCGTCGTCTTCGTCGTAAATGCCTGGCTTGTTGACGAATTCCTTCTCGAGCTTGTGTAGTTTGGCCCGCGACTTGGCGTCGAATACGGGGTACAATGCATCTGGGTTAGTAATTGACGGTGAGCGTGAGGCGGCAATTGCTGCTGCTTCGGCAGTCGCGCTGCTGGCGATGAAATGCACGTCGTCTTCTGTTTCGTCTTCGCTTTCGGGGATGAACTCTTCGTCATCGTCTTCCTCCATGCTGCTGTCTAGCTCGATAGTATCATCAGAGTTGGGGATGTGGGTATTTTCGTCTTCTTCTTCTTCCTCCTCCTCTTCGTCCTCCTCCTCTTCATAACTGTCATGGTAAATAGGGATAGTTCTGGGCTTTGCCATTGCCAGACGACTCGCAGCACGGTTGGCGACATTAGAGTCCGCAACGTTTTGCAGTACTACCCGCTTTGCATCTGGTCGGCGGAGATGCTGCTGTGTACTGGACCGCTTGCCAAACGACTTTGCACCGACGGCGGCGACAGGTGCATTTTCGTCGACTCGCTTGACACGAAGTCTAGTGGTTGCGGCATGCATTGTATTGGTAGGGGGAGTTGTAGAAGAGAGTGTGGGTGGTGGTCAAAGCGAAGAGAGCGAGAGAGAGAGAGAGAAGAAAACAGGGGACGGGACGCCAGTTTTATTGAATGAGTAGGTGTTTGGTGTTTATTGTTTTGGAACTGGTGTTGATGTCTGAAAGAAGGTGTGTGTGTGGTTTCTCAAATGGTTTTTTATTTTTCGATTGTTGTTTGGTTTCCCGGGACGGAGGGGCCTGCCTGACAGGTACTTATTTGGGTCTGTTGCTTTTGCTTCGGTGATGTTTTGGATGCGGCTGTGCGTGTGGGAGTTGAGGTGTGTGTGTGGTGCAGGGCGTGTTTTGGGCATAAAGTAAACAGCAGCCTCATAAGGTTGTCAGGGGGATGGGACTGTTGTGGGTGGGTGAGTGGGTTGAGCCGCACAGACCCTAAATAACAAATATACATTGTACACAAAACGGCTGCAGTGTAGTTGTTTTGTCTTTTTGGCGTTTTTCCAATAGAGTGGTTGTAATTGTATTTTTGGAGAGCTCTTGATATTACATGTAGCTGCTTGGGCTTTAAATGTACAGTTGTATCTATAAAAGACTGGTCATTTTTTCGGAGGGTTGCTGCAGTTACCAAATGTTTGAGCCCCATTGCCCTCCCAAAACGAGATCTCGCGATGAGGAGACTGGTACAAACATATCGTCATTGGAGATATGGCAGTTATTTGATCGTCGTTTTATTGACCCCTGAGATATGGGTCCGTGGTATTAGGATTTTTGAAAAATTCATGGAGTTTCTATTTGCGTTCATCTGTTGTGTTGCAATTGGCAGTCTTGATAGTTTCCATGACGTCAATGGCGCGGCCACAAAGACTACAGACAGCAGCAGAATGTCGGCACACATGTCAGAGCGCTCAAATGCATCGACTACACGTGTTATACCAAGCATCAACTTGGCGGGGTTGATAATCAGATAATCAAGAACACATGTCGCTTTAGAGAGATAAGATCACAAAAGGTTCCAGGCTCGGTGATCTTGAAGATTCCAGTGATGATTGAAAAATTTCACATCCACTACCGTCCCAATGGAATCAAATTAACGGGTGCTGAGGCAACGGCAAGTATGTAGGACTGTGTGCAACACAAAAGTGGGTTTGCAATTCATACTACTTTATATGCATCGAATAGAGATTGTATTCATCTGTATTCTAAGATTGACCGTGTATCCCTTGTCGTGTGGTACGGCCGTACTCGAACACGCGGGAATGCTGGCACTCGGGGGATTACAGCACTCCGAACTGGTCGGGCAATTTAGGCTTCCGATATTTCAATCCGTCGCTTCATTTAAAGAGGAGCATTCCGAATCATTAAATGGGGTTTGCGGGTGTTTTGGATACACTGAACGGGGGCAACACACATTCCAAGTGATAGGCGAAAGACACACATCACAGATCCCCTCGTGGCAACGGATCAGATTTACCCTGCTTAAAGAGAAGTATAAAAGGTGGGTAATCTCCCCGGAGTCCTTGATCAATCTGGACCATGTTACACAGTTGGCATTGGCTACTCTGGGGGATTTTGACTAGGTTGGTGTGATGTAATCATTCTCTGGAACAACTAGTGAAAAAAACAGTGCCGCTCTTTTTAACCGGTGTGATTCAATGTGTTTATGATTCTTGACGTGGTAGGCCTGTCGACATTTGTCGCATGTACTGTTAGGTAGATGGCGAAGGAGCATGTTTGGCTTCCCGTATTGACTACGATACATCTTTAGCTGATTGACTAATATAAGTAATGCAATTTCTCAACTTTCGAAAAGCCAATGTACATGCTATGTGCGTAGGCCGTTGATCCGGAAACTATGGATTCCTTCTCCAAAATTTTTGGGTGGACCGGCGGTCATGTCACATTCATTCTGTTTGCTCCCCTTGAATTGTCGTTACATCCCACTTGATTTTTGATGATACTAGGGGGGTGTTTGTGACAACGATAATGGTTGTATCTAGTAGTTTCCTGTGGACAGAGTCAAAATGGTTGGGCTTTCCATACTTCTGGCCATCTTAGGCTTGCTCGATGTCCACAGTGAACATACTCCTACACGATTTAACAAACCCCTGGACCTAATTAAGCACATATACCAGTCAATTGGACTTGAAAGACTTTGCACTTGATCTTGGCAGGCTATATTTGGTAACTTGTGAAAAGCTCTATTAGTTGTGACATTTGTCCGCCAGCTAAGAGAGCCAAGTAGGAGCAAAACAATTCCCAGTTTTCACTCATATTTACCAAATCGGAAGGCAAATGGAATAATGTTTAGGCAATTCATTTCTGAGATTGGATTAAACGAACCAAGTTCGCAACTGTGGTATTTGCTAAGATCTGGGCCGTTACGATGACTCAAATACTACCAAGTACAAATTCCATAAACCATTCATACTCACTCGGAAAAAGAGAACTCAGATGACAAAACTCCTGAGTCAATTGAGTAGGATATGATTCGAATATAGCTTAGACTATAATTCAGCGTGGAGCGAACCTTGACACCCTGGATTGTCTGGGACACCAGGGAGACAAGAATTGATAGATAAATGCGAATCTATCAGGGACAGCGGAAGTTTCGTATCAATTGACGGACTCCGTTTTGAAGATTGTACTAAAACTCTGAAACTTGACTTTTAATTGCCCTCAAGTACATTTCCCAGTAGTTCCCATAGTAGGCGCGCTGGTCATCGCATTTGTCTTGCGTTTTATCCATCCGGATATCTCACTTCACGGACCGCAAAGTCATAACAAAGACACTATTCACATTAAGGTAACACTACCAGGCTTGGCATTTAATTCCCAATTGACGAATATCGATTCTACATCTACTCTGCGTGCATCTACATTCTACTTTCCGGACACTTCCACCCGAGCGTCCCGACAACCATCGGAAATGCACCAATGCCTCCGATTGTAAACTTCATCACAAACTACATGTAATTCCCGCATTCAACTATTCCGGTACCTGGTACGCGTCCCTGTCCCATCGGCGGACACCCCGACACGGCTCTCTTGCACCACCCGCGCCGCGTGAGGCGCGGGTGGTGCCCAACCCTTACCGCCACCATCTGATCTAACATCTAACACGATTCATTCAAACTCTAAACCATCCATGACTCAACCAAAATATAAAGTTTTCGACGGCGTCCGATCAGATGAGATTCAGAAATCGGTTGGACTGACTCGCAACCAAAACTTTATTCAAAGACGGGTATGGAATGGAATAGAGTTGTAGGATTTCAAATTTAGAAACACCTTCTTAAACCGCATTGGAATAATATTTCACATGCATGATTTTTGGATTTTAGATTCTAGATTGTACCAAATGATTCTAGATGTACTGTTGGTTGTTTTCGCCACCTGAATGGGAACTCAGGGGTCTCTTTAGCCTAGGGCCCTATTGCAGTCGACACCTCGACGCACAACAGCACTGCCCGTTGAGTACACGTATCTAGAGAATACACACATACACATAAACTCGCGTATACAGCACTGCCGATCTATTGGATTTTTCAGAGCGAGTGAAATTGAGGGTCCACCGAAAAAGATAATCGCCACACCGGAACTCCGTACGGCTGAGTGATCTTCGCTTTGAAATTTTATTTGCCAACGTACAGTACGGGTCCTGCTTTAATCAACGACGAAAAACCCTTAATCGACCGACGACGATCATTCAATGGCTTAGCACTGTAGATTACTAGAATATTGTGGGTCCCCACAATAAGAGAGACTTCGGTCTTCCTTATTGAATATATACGTACTCATAGCACAGCCTCTCTCTCTCTCTCTCTCCCAAAATTCCATTTGTCTCACTTGCCACAACTCTTCTCACACAGTGTCGGCGCACCGAAGGGCGAGCGAACAAGCAGGGAGTGCGGCTGTCTTCCCATTCTTCCCATTCCCAACAGGCCCCCAGCCCAACGCGGATGGATACCCGGCCGACGGTCGGCGGCAGCGCGGCCGCACGGATACCGGATACCTGCCGCCGTCGGCAACGGAGCTTGCCCTTGCCCCATTGTTCGTACAGAGAGAACCCTGGACAAAAAATGATCACCCACGTGCGGCTCTTGAGATGATTGTTGGATATTTCACCAACAAAATCATCAAACTCTTGGGATTTCCCTTAACTCTACAATTTCTACATGATTGCAGAAATTCCACCATCACATGAAGATATTTCGATGATATCATTGAAGGTCCTGCTCGTCCCGATTAGGAAGGAGATTCTGGGAAGTACTTCACACTTAAAACGCCAAGGGCTTGACGTTTTAGATACGACTCTTTTCTAAACTCTTTATAGGGATTTCACGTTCAATTTCCTCGCTGTTATCGTATAAGGTTTTGCAAAATCTTAAAATACAACGATACGTATTGGCCAAGATCATCATTGATATCGTCGTCGAGATAACAGTAGCAACTAAGGGACTGCCGGTCGGAACTGTCGGTTTGTAGACATGATTCCTATGCATTACAGACAGAAAAGACCCTAGGGATTTCTCTTGGTACTTACAACTCCTATTTGCTAGAGAAGATAAAGATCTTTTCATGACTGAATATCCAGATACCTACACGCTTGGAGAGTAAAAGAGAGGTAAAAGCCGTACTCTCCAGCTCTTGTTCAATTGCCGAGTAACCGCTTACATCTGCAATAGACAATAGCCGTACTCCGTACACACCAGATATCGGATCGGGACTGGGAGTTCCGACTTGCTGAGTGAGAGAATATAGACAACAGGGACCTTGATGTGGCTTAAGTAAGGCCAGTCAAAATATACCCGTGTACCGGTAAGTTGCAAATAATTTCGAATCCCCTATTATCTAATAGATCGTTGTGGACCTGCTTGGAACATTTTTGATCCTTGGTGATATCTAAGCACCACCAAAAATTTGTCAGCGCCCATGTGTCATGTCATGAGTAATGTGTACTGGGAGGTTGACAAAGACTACGAGAAGAAGGAGATAAAACTAAACAACACCGTGAATTTACTCATCCCATTCATCCATTTGCTCATTCAACTCCCATAATATGTACCTCTATATACAATTCCTAACATATTTCCCATATCGGCTTTAACTCTTTTATCATCATCGGCTCTAACAGATCCCAATATCCGAGACCCTCTCGGACCCAAAGGGTCCCAACCCGGAAGCTGAGATAAACTCCGGCCACGCCGATGACTAACACGCACCCAAAAAAAAAAAAAAAAGGACCGACCGACCGGCACCCACAACGCGCGGGCGACGGAACTCCCGCCATTATTAACACACACATCGGCACACCGCAAAAAAAGCAACTTCTTAAAGCCGTCATCACCGTAAAACCTTCTTTTTCTAGTTTGGACATTTTTTATATATAAAGACCCCCGGAGACCCCAGTCCCTGTCTTTTTTCATCATCATCATCATCTCTTCTCCACACATACTCTTATAACAATATCTACTCTCTTCTCTACTACTACTCTCTATCACAATGACCTCTCTTGCCGATACCTACTACTTGGCCGCCCGGGCCCGATCCAAGCTCACCAAAGAAGCGTCCCGCTCCGACCACAACCTCAGGGTGCTGGTCAGCCACGCAAACCTGCTCGACAACTTGATGGATTCGCTGCATACTCGAAAACTCGAACGAGAACGTGAATTGCGAAAGGAACGTGAACAGAAGGAATTGAAGGTCCAGTTTGCATTGCCATCAAAGACTTTGACTGCGCCAGTGCCACTGGAACACTCTGCCGCCAACAACTCTGACGAAGAGGAACTTTATGACGACTCTGACTATTCTTCTTCTGACAGCGACTCTGATGAAGAAGAAGAGTACATTTACCAACGATCTCACCGTCCAATGCCGACTATTGATGAGGATTATGATGACTTAGTTGCTGCCGACGCTTCAGTGGCTACTGCAGAGTCGCCCAAGTTGGTGCAAGTCAATGAACCAAAGAAGATTGTCGCTCCTATTGCGATCAGACCTACTTCTCCTACTTTGGAAGTGGGACTATAATCTCTTATTTTCCAACAACTTTCAACTTGCATCTGACGACTTCAACACTAACTCTCTTCATGACCTTTTTTAATGACCAACATGTTTCTATAATTTATTTCCCATCATTTTGTACATATTATTGATAGAAAAAATTGCATTTTTATGAATTACTTCAATCTCAAGGCCCTTACATTTTTCACATTTTGAGTAGTTGAAATGATTTCCACATGACTCTTGTGTCGACTGGTCATTGAATGATGACCTGATGACGCCACCGCCTTGTTGCTATCACCAATTGAAAAATACAATTCTCTTGAAGAATTGTCAAAGAATTGCTAATCCATCGCGTATCTTAGATCTCCATTGCTGCAATGATAATGGTCCGTAAATTCAAAGTTGCTATTACATAGTACATAGACATGTCAATCTCGGATCTACGCACGGGAGGAAATCCACATGTGGTGCGGCTCAACAGGAACAAGAAGAAAAAAAAACTTTTTCTCAAGACACAGAAAAAAAAAACTTGTTGCATAAATTGGAATTGGTTTCTTTTAGAGTTTCTTAAAAAGTTTTCTCGAATATTCATACGAAGATTGTTGAAATGTTAAGAGATGGTAGATGATATATACAATAAGAATAAAAATACCAAAAATCAATAAGGTCGGGTTTATTATCTATATCCGAATATCCGCTTCTTATAAATCTACGCCGGGACGCCGCCTGGTCAAGATCCGATACGCGCGCGCAGAGAACGAGGAAGCCCGAGATCGAGATTTTCTTGTGATTTGTGATCTGCTAAAGCCGCGCTCGAAAAATCGGATTTAAGCAACCGCCGATGCTCCGAGCTATTGAGTCGCGCCGTTGGAGGTTGACTCTATGAAAGTTTGTAAGAACCAAAATTCTAGGATCTGTAGAGTTTGTATCGAAATTTAACAGAGTTTTTGGCATCTACTAAAAAACTAGTAATCTAAGATAAATGGAGGGCATTACAATAGGAATGTGTACTCGGAAACACTCTATCCGACAGAGCAAACATTTCCCAACGGCCGGTCCCGACAAAATGTGTCAGGGGTACAGAAGAGACCATCTGACCAAGAAGGTCCCCCCAGATGTGCCCAGGGACCAAAGGGACCCTTGGGACTTCGGTGCTTATGACAAATTCCGATAGATTAAATATGTATTGGATTATTAAACGCTTGGGTACTTGGAGGAGCTCCGACCCTCGGGCATTCTATACCCCCGACACAGTCAGGTCAGCCGCTCCTCTAAGCAAATCCGGGGTATCTAGATTCTCTTTGAAAGCAGTTTGTTCTTCCCGCGCCTTGCCACCGTCGCCCGATTCTGCTCCCGTCGCACCTTGATCTTGTTGATTCTCGGACTCGGACTCGGAGGATCCAGAACGCCCAGCTCGTCTAGAGAGTCGGTCACGTAGTGCCTGAGCATCTCCGGCGGCATGTCGGATTTCAAAGCTTGCAGTACCTGAGATACCTGTTCATCGTCACGATCTTTATGTATCATCTCTGGAAACCACCGCGAAGGAGCAAACCACATGACGAGCCCGGAGTCAACGAGTTGTTGGAGCTGAGTAGGCGGGTCGCCCCAGATGATGGTGCCACAGTCTCCTCCCACCTTGTCGTCGTTGATCACAAGAGTCGTGTTGTCTCTAATAGTCACGGATTGGCCTTCTTTTTCCATAAACACTTTAACCTCTTCGAGCTCTTGGTCGTTTGTAAAATACACTACCTGACGTTCCCTCAAGTCCTCGTTTCTCAACCATTGCAATAGGCCATCAGCGCGTTGCTCGATGAGCGACTTTTCAGGAATCACCCGCATCACAAGCCCCATGTTGGCATTGTCGCTCGAGTCGAACACAATACCTTGGTCAGTGATCTTGGGGCCTTCATAGAGGCTGAGTACTTGGCGCACAGACTCGTCGTCCATTTAGAATTTTTTTTAAAAAATGCACAGTTTCGAGAAAAAAATGACAATGATGGTCTAAGTGAAAAATCAAGTAAGTTACAAGCAACAGATTAGACGTCATGTAGGAGTAGGAGTAGTGGGCATCGCGCGGCGCATGGTATTACATTCAACGACACCCCTCGACCCTAGACTCCAAAGAATGATCCAGAGCGTTCAGAGTGCCCGGGCGAAAACCATCTCAGAAGTCACAGCAAGTCTACTCATATTCTTCATCCTCCATTACTACTTTCCACACTCCAAACTTCCATCAATTCTACTCACGCTAATGGTGCTGAAATCACTCAACGCCAGTTCCATCTTACTCAACTACATCCGCCCTCCATTATCCCCCCAACGCCAGCAATTGATCAACGCCATTGCTACTCTAAATGAATACGTCTCTCAGAGTACTCGAGTACTTGAGCGTAAACGCGCCATGTACGCGCGCATGAAGTACGACCACCGCACACTGGCCAATGATATCGGGTACTCCCGCCGCCTCGACACTCTGGCCAGCCTGATAAAACGCAATGGCGAGTTCACCTCCAACCTTTCTCGATTCATCACCGATCGTAATCAAGTTTCGAAACACGAGATGCGGTTCGCGGTGTGTGAAAGTAATTCGGTGGTGGTGGAGCTGATGGATCACTTGGTGCGTGACTGGAGCGTCGACAACGCTAGTGACCGACGCGAACTCTTTGCGCCAATTTTAGCCAGCTGTAAGTCGTCATCAAAAGTGCTGCTGCCTGGTGCAGGGTTGGGACGACTAGCCACCGAATTGGCTGAACGAGATTGCAAAGTGGAGACTGCTGAGGTGTCTGTGCTGATGGACGAGTGTCTGCGGTTCTTGCGACAGTGCGACGCGTTTGAACTACATCCATACATACACCAATTCTCGCATCTGCCGAACGCAGAGGCGCAGTTGAAAAAAGTCAAAATCCCAGATACCCGCCCTGCAATGCATGTACAAAGATTGCAAGACTTTACAAAGATTGACCAAAAGTACGACACTGTAATCACTCTCTTTCTCCTCGACACTGCGGAGAACTTTTTCGACTACTTTGACGCACTCAAAAGGCTGGTACTGCCCGGCGGGGCGTGGATCAACTATGGGCCGTTGAAATGGGGCACTGCTCCTAGAGTCGAATTGACCATGGGCGAGATTTTGGAGCTTGTCAAGAGAGAGTGGAGCTTAAAAGACGAGTGGCAGGGCGAAAATCGGTACAGTGGCAGCGACCAGTCAATGTGGGTGGCCAAGTACAGAATCAAAGGGTGGCTCGCACTCAACACTACTAACACCAAACCCTAATACAACCAGCCTCTGTGCTATAAGAAGGGAATGATTTCTTCTACATTATGAAATCTCATCAAGCAAAATGCGCCTCTTGAAGAAACTGTCCCGATCCAAGCTCGTCTCACGGCCCAAGTCCCCTGAATCTGAGAAAATCCCCCCACCACCACAACCGTGGGACGGGTCGATGATGGACATTTACGACTTTGTGGGCGAGTTTCGACACTACTTTGCCACGCAGCCGCACCCGCTGCCGCACGCCGTGGCCAAGCTGCACCACGCCATTCCGTTCGAGTACCAGTACATCACCGCGCAGGTTCCTCACGAATACGCCAAAGCGCTGCAATTCTTGGACATCAAACCTGGCGACGACTCTTCCAGTCGACTGCTCGACTACTTTATTACAAGAGTCCAGCCTCCTCTTGAATGTGTGGTGCAACTGGCCCATACCCACGCGTTCATGACCGCGCAGTGCGTCAATCTGAGCGACATTTCACAGTTCAACGCGTACCACTGGCGGCTGGCGTGCCGCACCCGCGCGTCGGAGGAGATCCGCAAGTACAACTACATCCAATCCTTGGACAAGGGCGAGTTTGGCGACATTCGCATGGAGATTGACCCGCAGATGAGCTACGAGGACATTCAGCAGTACGTGCTGCAGCGCGCCACCACCATGGACGCCGAGCGCAAGATGGGCATGCCCAAGTCCACTCCTCGTCCGCACAAGTTTCTCAAAACGTTTGAAACTTTAGTATCTGTATAAAATTCCTATTTATTTAAATGCATTCTTCAACCCTTGGCTAACGTCGGCAACCATCTTTTGAGCCTGCGCCATGTGCTTCGAGAACCCGACAAACACGTGCGGGCACCCTTTGTGAAGGTGGACCTCGACTTGATTACCAGCAGATTTCAGTTTTTCACTGTAAAGAGTAGAGTCCTTGGTGAGCAGGTCGATCTCCGCTAGATGGATCTGCGCCGGCGGCTGGTCCTTGAAAGAGTCGTCCTCGTATAGCAGCGGCGAGCACCGCTTATCGAACCGTTTGGTTTCATTAGGACAGTACATGTTGACAAACCATTTCCCAGCGATATAGTTCTGTCCTGGCGCGTTTACAAACCGCAGCCGGCTGGGATCGATGGGGTGGTTCATGTCAATGACCGTCGCGCCAATGTTCACGCTGGGAACCATGAGCACCTGGAGCACCGGCTTGGCCAGTTGATTCTTCTTGTCACTTTTTCGATTGTGAGCGTTGATGGCGTGGCACAGTTCGGCTGCGAAGGTACCACCGGCAGAGGTGCCTCCAATCGCGATTTTACTAATATCGACGTCAAGTTTCTGGGCATTGGAGCACACCCACTTGTACGCCGCCCACGCGTCGTCGACGCCGGCAGGGAACTGGTGCTCGGGAGCTAACCGGTACTCGACACTGACCACCTTGCATTGGGCTTCGTGTGCCCAAATCGTACAATGGTTCTGCTCCCCGTTCACCGATCCTAGGCAATACCCGCCGCCGTGCATGTGGAAGTACACAGGCCACCCGTTTCCAGGACGCGGGCCTTTGGGGGTGTACACTCGTAACGGCACTGATCCATCTTCCCCCGACGCCTCAATGTCTTCAATCGATGCTAATTCCACCGCGTCCATCAACCCGACGGTGAACGTCTCGTACACGGCCCGCGCGGTGGCTATAGGCATGTCGTACATGTGCGGGGCGTTGACCATGGCGTGGTTGTATATCGCCACAAACACCGGGTCGAGGTCTTTCTCAAGTGTTGGGTCGAGGGGGTTGGCCATTTTGAGTTGAGTTGATGAGAGATCATTAGGTCGGCTAGGAGTCTAGTTATATATGCCGAGAAGTGGGGAAAGGGTGCGTCGCAGTTTGCGGCTGCGGCGGCGATTGATAGGCAGGTTCGGGGGTTGAAATGTTGGATCATTGAATAATACTGCTGTGCAGTTTAAAGCAGGATATAAGGGTCTTATACAGTGTAGTGCCGGTACTCCTATTCTGGTTCCATGGCTGTGGAGCTTTAGAGTACTCAATTGGAGGAGAGTACTCGACCAGGGGCCTTATCGAGTAATGTGCGGCTGAACAAACTTTTTGTGGGGAAATAAATATCAAACCCCGGGAGGTTAATCAAGTCCTAGAACTTGGACATGCAACACTGTACAACTGTACATTGTATAGTTCATGTGCATGTTCAATATCCAATGGTGGCTGTATGCGGCGGGGAGGGAAGGGGAGGGGTGTTCTAATGCCGATGGAATATTAGTGTACAAGAATGAACTGATAAAGCGGTGGTGTTGATGACTCCGGTACTAATGAGACAAAAGTAATAAAGTGGTTGCGTAAAGCTAGAACTCTGTGATTGCAAGTGTCACATTCCTAATGACGTTCTATAACATTCAGACTGTAACGACGTGTCACATACTAACTACAATGCCCAGACTTGATCAATAACACCAAAGTAGATACACCTCGGTACGGCTTTCATGGCTCTACAGGGTGTATGTGTTCTAGTGACGGATGCACTACGAGAACAATCGATAGCAAACATATATTCAGCAACTGGTAACAAGCTAGTTAATTGAGCTAGAGGAAACCTTATAAATGATTGTGTCCAGCAACGTTCTTCTAAGGCCGAGTCTTGTGCTGTTTAGTACACAGTGTCGAATAATATGGGGATATTTGATAGAAGTTGCAGATAATAGTGATATTCAAGAATGATCCACCTCTAAATGAATTGTTAGAGAGACTTCAGAGACTTCAGGAGCCACGTATACAACGTGGCTGAAGAACTTCAAATATCGGGGGAATATGTTCCCTATTTATACTTTTCCCAGGTCGCAGGGTAACTTTCGTTACATTGAGTTTGCAACGCCCTAGTCCTATCACATCCTCTCTGCAACACCCCACGCTAGCATTCCCGTCGTGGACAAGCCCATCTTCCAGGTGCAAAACAGCAGTACGAGCATACTTTCAAGTTAAAAGTGAGAGACAGTGTACAGATAATAGCAAATGTATCCAAGAAAGTGATTGTGTGAAGCTAAGCCATGCCACATTCCTTGTCTGTTCCGTCACATTGCTAATGACGTTTTCTATCACACTCGATTTGTCACATACTAGCTCAATTCACTACCGAGAGGGCAAACGTATTAAACGAAAATGCGCTACGAGAACAGAAATAATTAATAGCAATATATATATATTGAGCAAACGGTAAAGAGCTACTTAAGTGAGCTAAAAATTTGACTCCAGTCGCACTCCTAATGGAAAGCGAGCCCCGTAAAAACGTGGCTGAAGAACTTCAAATATCGGGGAAATCTGTTCCCTATTTATACTTTTCCCAGGTCGCAGGGTAACTTTCGTTACATTGAGTTTGCAACGCCCTAGTCCTATCACATCCTCTCTGCAACACCCCACGCTAAGCATTCCCGTCGTGGACAAGCCCATCTTCCAGGTGCAAAACAGCAGTACGAGTATACTTTCAAGTTAAAAGTGAGAGACAGTGTACAAATAATAGCAAATGTATCCAAAAAGTGACTGTGTGAAGCTAAGCCATGCCACATTCCTTGTCTGTTCCGTCACATAGCTAATGACGTTCTCTATCACACTCGATTTGTCACATACTAGCTCAATTCACTACCGAGAAGACAAACGTACTAAGCGAAAATGCACTACGAGAACAAAAATTGATAGCAAATATATATATATTGAGCAAACGGTAAAGAGCTACTTAAGTGAGCTAAAAATTTGGTTCCAGTCGCACTCCTAATGGAAAGCGAGCCCGTAAAAACGTGGCTGAAGAACTTCAAATATCGGGGGAATCTGTTCCCTATTTATACTTTTTTCCAGGTCGCAGGGTAAATTTTGTCACATGGAGTTTGCAATGCTCTGTCTTGTTACATTGAGTTTGCAACGCCCTAGTCCTATCACATCCTCTCTGCAACATGGCACTACAAAGCATTCCCGTCGTGGACAAGTACATGTATCCCCGTCGGGCATAGATTGCTCCAGTTAAAAATGAGAGACAGTGTCTAGATAAATAGCAAGTGCACTGACAAATACACGCTTGAGCACGAGATGGGTTTGTTTATGTCGATGATATTTCCCCGTGTCTGTGTGCGGGTACTTGCGCTTGTTGACTACTACTGCCTTCAAGGACCATGATGGCCTTCAAATAGCTTACTTGTAGTTCAATTCACACGAATGCATCCATTTATTCATACCAATGTTCAATCGTTCGTCCAGATCTCTATAACCGGCCAGTTGCGGCTCCTGAGACAAGTGGGCACAGAACAATACAGCATTTACGGTACCAACAGTGTCGTGCTACTGATTGCTAAACTCTTTCACGAATTGCATCAAAGAGACTCAATTTACTAATCACTTTGTTGTTTCTCTACTCCCCCTAGTCCCCTCTCCTCAACAGGCACGGCTGTGCACTCCACACGGCTGAGATGCGCAGATCATTGGAAATACAGATACAATAGGGCAAACCCCGTTATATTTCTAATCTCCTTTTACTTACGGGACCAAACCCCGCTGACTGCATAACTCCGTTATTTCCAATCCTTTTGTATACGTACGAACTATTGGTAATCTACTCAAATTTGTAATCTCCGCGCGCGCCCTCGCGTTTTGTCAGCAGCAGCCATTGAGCCGCACAGTCGACGGCGCGAAGGGGGGACGAAGAGAGTTATCAGAAAAGTATATAAACAGACGGTCAATTCCTTGAATTTTTTCAAACCATCAATCAATCACTCTCATATCTCAACCAATCTCATCAATGACTGCCACTCAATCAACAGCTCTTCTCACCGGCGCATCCGGTTACATTTCCCTGCACATCTTGCAGCAGCTCCTCCAAGCCAACTACCGCGTTATTGCCATTGTGCGAAACGAGGCCCGTTCCAGCGACGTGCGCCGAGTCGCTGAACTTTACAAAGACCAGCTCGTTGTCGAGTACGTCGGGGACATTGCCGCGCCACACGCCTACGATTCGGTGCTCAAGAAGCACCCAGAGCTCGAATTCGTCGTCCATCCAGCATCGCCTGTGTTTTTGCAGGGCCAGATCAGCAACGAGCAGATGGTTGATATCGCCATCGCCGGCACTGTGAGTCTTTTGGAAGGCGTTCACAAGTACAACCCGCTTGTGAAGCGGGTCGTTGTCACTTCCAGCATTCTCGCCCAACGTGACGTGACTATACCAGTGAAGGAGAACGCGTCGCCTGTCACTGAGCAAACCTGGCTCGATCTCGAACGATCGGATATCGTGCCTGATGCAAGCTGGGCCATCCAGGCATACTCACTTTCGAAGAAACTTGCCGAGCAGGAGGCATGGAAGTTTGTGAAGCTCAACAAGCCGTCCTTCTCGCTCACCACTGTCATGCCATCATTCGTCTTCGGGCCATTGCTCTCCAATCCCAAATCGGCCGACCAGTTGAATGAAACTTCCGGGTACTTTATCGGACTAGCTAAGGGGTTCATCCCACAAGCCCAGCTCGAGAGCATGGTCGATGTGCGCGACGTGGCTCATGCCCATGTCGACGCGTTGACTAATGACAAAGCACCGGGCCAGCGATGGAGTCTTACCTCGGGTAGGTACGCTGTTAAGGAAGTCGTTCAGGCTGCGGGCATTGCTCCGGTCGACGACAGCGTCGATCCTGAACGGGAGATTAGGGAGAAGGGGCACGTTATTGACAACTCCAAGACTTTGAGTGAGTTGAGCTTTAAGTTGCGGCCAAAGAAGCAAATTATCGCTGATTTCCTTGCCGACCTCAGAGCTCGTTCTTTCTTGGAGTAGCTTAATAGAATTTTATAGATAATTGATATTTGCATTCTCAGAATCAACCGTGCCATAGCAGTGCAAACGTAGTTGGTACATGATAAGGTTGACTAGCATTCTTCCGCTACACGGCCATGACCGACCTTTCAACTCAGGACTTGGCTGCGGACTAATTGAACACTTTACCACCCCAGAGCTACTTGACTCTGCCCACCATGTTCTATTGTATCCTTCCAATTCTGTATGGGACCCGCTCTGTGTGGACCTGCGGTTCCTCCCCAAGGGCCATGAACTCCTCAATTAGGTCCACTGTGGTTCAAATTGCATGACGGCACACATTCACTCATTTATCCATCCATTTCATCCATTCAATGGTTTGTCCAGGGTCCACTGTGCTGCGGCTCCAGGTATCAATGAGACAAGTGGCTGCACAGCACCTACCGTACAATGTCGTAATACCGATTGCTAAACACTTGGCAAACGAATCGCAATAACAAGACCCAATTTACTAATCACTTTGTTTGTTTCCTATCTCACCCTACTCCCTCTAGTCCTCCCTTGACCGTACGGCTGTGCTTGTCCATACGGCTGATGCGCAGATCATTTGAAATAGAGCAAATGTATAAGCTTACAAAAGGGCAAACCCCTACATTTCCAATCTCCTTTGATTTGCTAGGAGCAAACCCCGCTGGCTGCATAACTCCGTTGTTTCCAATCACTTTGTGTACGTACGAGCTCTTGGTAATCTGATGCAGCCATCCTGCTCAAATTTGTAATCTCCGCGCGTGCCCTGATTTTGTCAGCAGCAGCCAATGAGCCGCACAGTCGACGGCGGGAGGGGGACGACACAAAGTAATCAGAAAAGTATATAAACAGGCGAGCAATTCCTGGAATATTTCGAAATCATTAATCTCATATCTCATCACTCAATCTCACAATGTCCGCCTCTTCCACTCCAACTGCTCTTCTCACCGGCGCATCGGGCTACATTGGTCTGCACATCTTGCAACAGCTGCTCCAAGCCAAGTACCGCGTCATTGCCATTGTGCGAAACGAGGCCCGTTCCAGCGACGTGCGCCGAGTCGCTGAACCCTACAAAGACCATCTCGTTGTCGAGTACGTCGGGGACATTGCCGCGCCACACGCCTACGATTCGGTGCTCAAGAACCACCCAGAGCTCGAGTTCGTCGTCCATCCAGCATCGCCTGTGTTTTTGCAGGGCCAGATCAGCAACGAGCAGATGGTTGATATCGCCATCGCCGGCACTGTGAGTCTTTTGGAAGGCGTTCACAAGTACAACCCGCTTGTGAAGCGGGTCGTTGTCACTTCCAGCATTCTCGCCCAACGTGACGTGACTATCCCAGTGAAGGAGAACGCATCACCTGTCACTGAGCAAACCTGGCTCGATCTCGAACGATCGGATATCGTGCCCGACGCAAGCTGGGCCATCCAGGCATACTCACTTTCGAAGAAACTTGCCGAGCAGGAGGCATGGAAGTTTGTGCAACTCAACAAGCCGTCCTTCTCGCTCACCACCATTATGCCTTCTTTCGTCTTCGGGCCATTGCTCTCGAACCCGAAATCAGCCGACCAGTTGAATGAGACTTCCGGGTACTTTATCGGACTAGCCAAGGGGTTCATCCCACAAGCGCAGCTCGAGAGCATGGTCGATGTGCGCGACGTGGCGCATGCCCATGTCGACGCGTTGACTAATGACAAAGCTCCGGGCCAGCGATGGAGTCTTACCTCGGGTAGGTACGCTGTCAAGGAAGTCGTCCAGGCTGCGGGCATTGCTCCGGTCGACGACAGCGTCGATCCTGAGCGGGAGATTAGGGAGAAGGGGCACGTTATTGACAACTCCAAGACTCTGAGCGAGTTGAGCTTTAAGCTGCGGCCAAAGAAGCAAATTATTGCTGATTTCCTTGCCGACCTCAGAGCTCGTTCTTTCTTGGAGTAAACTTGTTAGACTTACATAGAACTAATTGATATTACAATTCTTCAGAATGTTGGCTCATCTACTATCAAACTGACGCCAGTGGATGCGTAAAAAGGCGTTGTTAGCGAAAAGAACCTTAATATTCACTCTATGCATTCTTTCCTATTCCGAGAACGTCATTGGCCTTAGAAAAACCTCATGTTCCCAGATCAAACAGATGCAAGAATATGTTGAAGAGGAGAAGAGAGGTGGGTGGAGATTGAAAAATTTATACCTGCCGCGCGCACCCCATGGCACGGCTGTGCAGTGGAATAGACTATCTGTTGGGTTTTGTATGATGTACCACGAGAATCACGGAGCGCGCGTTAAGTGGTCGAGTGAGATTCAGGGGCTATAAGAAATTTTTCGCCTATCTTCTTTCTGTTTCTTCACTACGACATTTTGTTATTCTTTCACTTTTCGCGTTACTTCATTCAGCTGTGAGATAAAGAGACTCACTAAGGACAGCTTGATACTAGGAATTCAATTGCCTCTACACCGCTTATCATCTTTATAAGCTTGAACTTGTTTACAACTTCTACCTTTCGGTATATTCAGTTCTGTGTGAGCCAGCCTAGTATAAACGTGTGTATCCCACTGGATGACTTTTGTCACTGACCATTAGTTGAACCGTCATTTACAGTGCGCTACTACTCAAGTTTGCATCCTTTGGCTGAAGATTTACTGGTACGACGACATCAAAATACCCAATACTAACTCGGTGATAGCGTGTGATTGATTATTTTGTCCGACGTGTGCGTTGAACCTCCGCAATCAGAGGAGATTTTGTTGCAAATGAATTCCACAAAGAAATATCTTGAACCGATCATTGAAAATGACCAAGAATTTTTGCCGTTTCTGGTTAGCTCAGGAGCAAATGTGTCATACTCTACTCAGAAGAGTCGTTTCGTCAAACTCGATAAGGTAGAACAATCGATGTCTATCATGATGGGTGGACAAAAGTACCCTGTCAAGCAAGTTGGCATTTTCAGATTGGGAACTTTCACTCACCCTACGACTAAAAAGGAGATACATTTGGATGTCCCGGGAGTTTTCTATATGGAAAATGATAATCTTGTTCAAGATACAATCATTAATCTGAATAAACTGGTGAAGGGTGGCTTCTTAACCTGGAATACTAGTAAAAAGGACAATCCAAATACCTATGATGTTGGTTTGCCCGGCTCAGATCTTCATTTCCATATTCTTGAACGAGACGAACTCAACTATGTTTGTTTCTCAAAGGTATACCAGGACTATCCACTAGATGTAGACCGAGCACCAAACGGTGAGACTGCATTGGAACTCTGGGAAAGGAACCATATTGAGAACCCTGATATCAAATCTGGAAAATAGACGACGGACAAAATAATCAATCACACGCAGTAAATCTTCAGCCTAGTATAAACTTGAACCGTCATTTACAGTGCGCTACTACTCAAGTTTACAGTGCGCTACTACTCAAGTTTGCATCCTTTGGCTGAAGATTTACTGCGTGTGATTGATTATTTTGTCCGACGTCTATTTTGACTATATTTGTGTTTGATTGATATTAACGACTGTTTGTTTAAGGTGTTAAGACACAGTACAAATCTAGTGTACTTACCCTGCGGGCACGTTATCAAAACTTCACATCTCAACACTATCTCGCCAATGCCAATGAAATAATGAAATAGTACTCATCTCGCCAACGACCCATATTTCACGTTCCATGCAAAATAATACAATAATACTGCGGTCGGTTGCCCCAAGAAGAAAGAGAACCAAAAGACGCAATTCCCTACCAAGTGTCCAAAGTGGCCCATCTTTTCCAGCGGCGCCGTGGCCACCACCAGCGGCACCTGCAGAATCATCCCCATGAATGCAATGCCAATAAAATTGTGTGTAGGAATACCGACGACAATCTCATGCAGCACGGCGGAGATGAGAAACACGCTGGTCGACGCGTACACAGCTTTCCACCCACGCTTCAGCAGCGGGATGTAAATGTGCCGTATGAAATAGTTGTGCACGGGCTTGTTCCACATCTTCCAGTACGCCCCGACCGAGTGGCAGTTCCAAAAGTCGTCGTAGAATGCACGGTCACCGAACCGCAGCAGCTCAGCCAGTAGGTTCAAGTAAGACTGGAACAGCATGAAGAACCCCAACAGCCAGATGATGATGCTCACCGTCGACAGCTTCATGAGCCTCTCGGCAATCTTCAAAACGTTCTTGGTCTCGAAATGTTTCAAGCTTTTCTCCAAAATCGGCGTCGCGTACTGGCTCGACAGGAACCAAATGCCGACGGCACTGAGAACAATCTCCGCAATTCTCTTCAATACAAACCCTTTTCTTACTCGCGGGCTTCGGGGATATACTGGCTGGTAGACTAACGTCGGCGCCCACCAAAAGTATACGAGATTGCTTAGCGTCAGGTTCTCAGGGTATGGGCATGCTTGGTACAGCGGCGGCAGCTGTGTGTCGTCAAGGTAAGAGTCCCGCAAATCTCGGTTCGTCAATGCATAGCTCGCCACTTTCAAACACAGCACAATTGCATGGAACTCACAGATCGTGCCCATCATTGGGTTTCTCATGCCGAAATACACTGTGTAAGATGTAATGCCCAGCACCAACAAGGCATTGATAGAATGCAAAAACGCAAACAGTCGCCAGTAGTGTTTAGGCTTGTGTTCCATTTTCTCCCCTTTGGCCGTAGGTTTCGCCGACGTTGCAGACGCCAACCGCTCGATGAGCAATGCAAGAAACAGGTGCACCGGCACCGACGCCGTGAGCAATGCGGCGGTATACGCGTCGTGCCTCGATAACCCTAACGTTATTATCCTTTTCAGAAAGCCGTAGTTTTGGTAATTCTCCACCACCAGTCTCAGGTTGCCGACTACGAGTACTATCATGGCCAGGTTCTGGAACCCGGCAAACGACGGCGCAGAGCGGCCCTGTACGGGCGACAATATCGACGCTGCGTAGCCGGTGTGCATTGGTTTGTAATGTGTTCGGGAATTCCTGGGCTCGTCGGTTGTTTGTTTGACCCCATTCTGTGCTCTGGACTTGGTGGAAAGTGTGCTAGTGCGTACTAGTGCTTTAGGGCTGTGTTGATGGACCACCGTCGTGCTCGTGCTGCTGCCCGTGCTCACCCCACTCATATTGATAATTCGCCGCAAAGTTACTCTATCGTAGGGTATTAGAAGCAGTTGTGGTGGTGTTTGAAAGTTGAGTCTCTGGTGGTTAGTGTGTGAAGCAGGAAAATGTTTAAGATCTGCACCTCTTCGATAGCAAGCGGTATCTAAGAGATTTCAGGACCAGGACCGTGGACCAAATGGACTACTACTGTATCAACAGCTGAAAAAAAACGAACAGCGGGTTTTTTTTTTTGAAAAATGTCGCTCGAGATGATCAGTCGAGATGAAAGATTTTTCCGGTTTTTAATTTTTTCAGCTACACTGTACTTGGTCACCGCAATAATCACATGCTGTTGCGAGATGAGCCATTCGTGCATATGCCTCATCACGGAATAGATGACACGAAATACAAACATTCAAATATCGGGAGAATAAAGATTTAAAGTACAAAACTACTTATTCTTTGCATAAACCCGGTCATCGTCTCCTTCGACCTGTCGCTGAATCTCCTCCATCTGCGACGCCTGCTTGTTCCACGTGCCCTTGGACTTTTTAATAGTCTTGTCAAACAGCTCCTGGTCCGGCACCCGGTGCGAGCCTCCAAGCCGGTCCCACAGTGTTGTGTACTGACCGTAATTGTAGTTGAAGTACAAATGATGAATCGTGTGGCACGCCGAGCCGTTGATGACCGGGTCTCTCGCCAAATACTCGCCGTCGTGGATCATGACGGTCCAAAAGTTGATAAACCCAAACAGCAGCACATACGCCACAGAGTGCAATGGGAATAGGAACGGGTAAACGTGGTAAGCCAACGACTGGATGTACCCGTCGACCGGGTGGAACGCATGCGACGCAAACGGGGTCGGCACAATCCACTTGTGGTGCGGCTTATGGAAGTGCTTGTACACCGACGGCCAGTGCAGCCACCGGTGCGCAAAGTAGATACACATGTCTGTGAACAGCACGAATAGCGGGAACTGCGCATACAGGTACCATGTGCCATAGTCCTCAACCTTCCAGTACAGCTTCGAGTGGCCACGCACCTCGCCCAAAAACCATGGAACGGTCATTAGAGTCATCACCGGGATGGACTTCAATGCCTGGGCAAGCTCGCCGCGCACTTGGTTCTTGAGGAACTTCGGGTGCTTGAAGTTTTCCTTGTCGTACACAAACACATACGACAAGCTGGCGCTCACCAAGTACACAACGTACCCGAAGAACCAAGTGATCAGGTACAATGACAGGGCCTCTCGCAAAACATTGTCTCGCGGCAACACCGACGAGTAGGTGAACTCGTTTGGTGGGAGTAGGAACGGCCGGCCATACGCGGATGGGTGGTCCTGCAAGTTGCGAACAAACGGTTTCGTCTTGAGTGGTGAAGGCGTCAAAACGGTCGCATTGTTGTAGTTGTTATTGTACATGACCTGATCTGTGCTAAGCCAGTTGCCCTGTTTAGGCAACGCTCGAGCATAGAGCTCGTCGAACAAGTACGCGTCCACAATCTCCAGCACCAAGTCCATCTTGACTGTGTATTCATAAAATTGCAGCTCGCTGCAATTCTTTTATATTAATCACCCATACAAGCTTTTCAGTTTTGGACGGCACATTATGCAGCTCGAGTGGCGTGAACATGTCTCTGAAATACCAGCATGAGGGTGCTCACAGAATTAGAGTTTACTCGTTTGAATCGTTTATCAAATTTTCTGGTTCCATCCAGCTCAGGCCATAAGTAGGGAATACCGTACGATATTGTAATGCAAGGAGATTCAAATGTCACAGGGGTGGATCCACATATATCGATCTAGTTTATGTACAAACGAGCCGCACCACACTAGCACTCTCCTAATGACGAGCTCTACTCTCTCTAAAATACTGAGCAAAGCCGTCGTCCTTATTCTTCTCCAATGGGCCATCTGTCATGGCCTCGTCCCGTATTTCTTCCCACTTGACCTTTGGCCGTCTCGCACCCCTATCATTCAAATCGTCCTTGAGCCATTGCAACGCGAGCTCGAGCAAGTTCGAATTGCCGCTCGCCGATGCTTGTGCCAGAGCGTCGTCGTACTTCTCCACCGACAGCACCTTACCCAAGTGCATGTGTGCCAAATGCGTCGGCCACGATCCCAGCCCATCAAAGATATGCGTCGCGTAGACAATCTGGCAGTGCCTAGTTTCCGTCTCAGTCTTGAGAAACTCCAGCAGCCGTGATCGCACCAGCACGTCCAAATCCACCGTCACCTCGTCAAGCAGCAAAAAGTTCCACGGCTGCATTAGTCCCATAGCCAGCTGCACCCGCCGTCGCTCGCCGTCGCTCACCTGGTGCATCCTCCATCGCAGATCAATGTCCAGAATGTCCACTAGCAGGTCCCGTCGGTCAGGGAACGCATCGCCGCCAATGCTCGCCAGCAGCAGCGCCACAGGCACGTCATGTCGCACGGTGGGATTGCCGGCCCACTCGGTACCCAAGTAAGTGATTCCCGTCGAGCAGTCTCTGAACGGGTCCTTGCCGTCGACGAACACGGCGCCGGCTTTGGCCAGCGTCTTGCCGGATAGTACTTTGAGGATGGTGCTCTTGCCCGCGCCGTTGGCGCCGACTAGCAGCGTCCGTGACCCCGTAGGTAGGATAAACGACGTCGTGTGGATGCCCACAGTGTTATCCGGGAACACATATGCCAAATCTCTCACCTCAATCATTGAATTGGAAAAACCTTTGTCGTCAGTGTGAGTTTTGGAAAATGTCAGATCAGGGTTGCGCGCAACGTGGAACAACCCCCGAAATATGCAATGTCGGATTTCGGCGATTGGAGCTTCGATTTCTTGAAATTTGTCTGATATTGAAGATACAAAGTTCTATATTGTATTGTTCTTCGGATCGAGCCACATTGCAAGCGGCGGCCCACGGCTTTCTCATTGGCCCGTAGCGTGCGGCTGAACCAGGGCAACTATAATATATTCACTATTTAAAAGTTACAACTTGGTTCCGAGATTCACATGCACAGCCTTGACTCGTGTATAAGTCTTGACTCCATACTCTCCCAGCTCCTCGCCAATACCAGATTGCTTGAAGCCGCCGAACGGAAGTCGGATGTCAGAGTCGTTGCTGGAGTTGATCCAAACAGTGCCGGCATCAATCTCAGACGCAATTCGATGAGCACGGGTTATATTCTCAGTGAAAACTGCAGCGCCAAGGCCATACGTAGTGTTGTTGGCCTTTTCAATAGCCTCCTCCTCAGACGAAAACTTGGAAACAACGACCACAGGTCCAAAGATCTCTTCCTTGACAATAACGTCCTCTTCCTCCACATCGGCAAACACAGTCGGTTGGATATAATAACCCTTCTGGCCAGCAGCTGCGGCTGCTCCCCCGACTACAAGTCGTGCACCACTAGACTTGCCCTTTTCAATGTAACTCAACACCTTGTCGTACTGGGCCTTGCTCACCTGAGGACCGTGCTCTACCGAATCATCAAATGGATCGCCCAATTTAGTGTTGCTTTCAACGTGAGCCTTGAGCGCGGCAACGAACTTTTCGTAAATCGTATCTTGAACGTAGATTCGCGACGTGGCACTGCAAACCTGGCCCATATTGTACATAATGCCGAATAATGACCACTTGACGGCCTGGTCGAAATCGCAGTCTTCAAACACAAGGTTAGGAGATTTACCACCACACTCCAACGTCACATTCTTGAGATTACTAAGAGCAGAAGCCTTGAGCACTAGTCGGCCAGTAGCCGTAGATCCAGTGAAGGCAATCTTATCGACATCGAGATGAGCCGCAAGCGCCGCACCGGCATCGCTGCCGTATCCAGACACGATATTCACCACTCCAGGTGGGAATCCAGCTTCTTTGACAAGTGTGGCAAAGTAAAGCATAGACAGAGGTGTGATTTCCGATGTCTTCAAAACGCACACGTTACCGGCGGCAAGAGCAGGGCCAAGCTTCCAAGCAGCCATGGCAATCGGGTAGTTCCATGGCACAATCTGGCCACACACACCAAATGGTTCGTGTCTAGTATATGCAAGCTTGTTTGGCCCGGTTTCCACCAACTTGCCCGTAAGCTTGTCGGCCCATCCGCCAAAGTAGTTGAATACATCAATCGTCTCATCGACATCACCCTCTACATTGGTGGCCCGTGGCTTGCCAGAGTCTAGCGCATCAATGGAGGACAGAATAAGCTTATGATCCTCCACTAGTTGAGCCAGCTTGCGCATGAGCTTTGCCCGCTCTGCGCCAGACACCTTGCGCCAAGATTTGAATGCTCGTCGGGCAGCCTTCACGGCAATGTCGATATCCTCTTCATTAGCAGCGTGCACGTGGCAGATTGATTCCTCGGTGGCTGGATTGAGAGTCTCGATGGTCTTGCCGCTCTTTGCAGGCACAAACTCGTTGTCGATGAAGAGTCCGAGCGGCTGATCGTACTCAACGCCGTTTGGAAGTCGGATCTTTTGCGAAAGAGACATGATTGATGGATAAAGATGTGTTGAGAGATGGTTATAAGGGAATCACTGGTGTTTTATGGATCAAGAGCCGCAAGTGAAATATAGCCGCCTGTGGGTAAGGAGTAGATTGGAGATTTGGGATCATCTAAGCGAACGCGGGGTCAGATAAGCACGCAACAGGCGGCAATTTGATGGTGACGAGATGAAAATGCACTCTGCACTTTCATGTGTAAGCGGTTTTATCTTATCAATTTCTAGAATATCTGAAGTGAATATTTCAGTAATCGAGTAAACCGGAATTCGAATACCCCGCGGTAATGTGCATAAGACCATAATGGGGATGCGGCTCAAAGGAAAATTCAACCTTTTACCCGTACAGGACGATGTTGATTCGGCGGGCGGTGGCCACCATTGCGGCCAAGACTCGCAGATGCTATCATGTTCTCGCAATCGAATCTTCATGCGATGATTCGTCGGTAGCACTGATCAACAGACCGGGACCTGGAGAGGCCCCGATACTAATTGACCATGTTGTCGAAACTCTGGACCACAGCGACGTAGGCGGCATCATACCCACAGAGGCTCGCCGCCACCACCAAAAGAGTATAGCCCCGCTAGTCCAGAGTGTACTTGCTCGAAACAAGCTAGAAAAGCCGGACTTGGTCTGTGCGACGCGTGGACCTGGGATGATGGGGTCGTTGAGCGCTGGTCTGAACGTGGCCAAGGGTTTGTCAATCGCCTGGGGTGTTCCTTTGGTCGGTGTACATCACATGCTTGGACACCTTTTGACTCCACGGTTCTTCACCAATGGCCAAAACCCACAGTTCCCGTTTCTAAGCTTGCTGGCAAGCGGAGGGCACACTGTGCTGGTGCTGAGCAAAAGTGCCACCGAGCATCGTATACTAGCTGACACTGTCGACATTGCGATTGGAGATATGCTGGATAAATGTGGCAGAGAGCTGGGTCTAAGAGGCACGGCTATTGGCCGAGAAATGGAGAGTTTCATTGATGAAGCGCATGAAGTCAGTGTGTTGCCAGACGATGTACAGTTCCCCAACCCGCTTCAAAACCAGAAAGGCAGGGTAGATTTTCCAGCTTTTTCATTTGCACCATTTATATCAGCGTTGAGAAGAGTGGCTACAAAGCATTACTCTGAAGATCTTCCATCGCTGTCGAAAGAAGAACGACGCGAGATTGCACGTCGATTGGAAACGGCTATTTTTCATCATCTAGTAAGCAAAGTTCAGGTGGCAGTTAAAAAACATTCACTGCCTGCTATGGACCTGGTTCTATCTGGTGGTGTAGCATCGAACAAGCATCTTCGAACCAAGTTGCAGCAGGAACTTCCAGACTTTGAGTGCCATTTCGTCGAGCCAAAGTGGTGCACAGACAACGCGCTCATGATCGGCTGGGCAGGAATCGAGCTGTATGAAAACGGACTCACAACAGATCAGTCGGCTCTTTCGATAGCGAAATGGCCGATTACTGAGCTTTTGGAAGTTGATGGCTGGCTGAAAAGCGAACGCGAAAACCCGACTGTCTTCTACCTTTAATCTGTAAATATTAATTATCCCACCTTTATTGCATCTGTACATATAAGTTATTATAATGAATCCAAGGATCCAAGAATCAAAAAATGTAATCCGATAGATTCGTTATGTTATGCTGCTCGTCATACTTCCGCGTGGGAAGCATGGGGGTATCTCTGCCATACGCCTCCGACAGCTTCTCCGCCGTCTCCATGTCAATATCAATAGCAATCTGGTTCGTTTTGCGCTCGGTACCATTGGCTGTCGCAGCGGGAATATCAGATGCACTTCTTATAAACGGTTCGCCATCCACCACCTTCAATGCAATGTGGCCATCTCTGACCAAGAAACTTGTGTAGAATAGGTTCTCCACAGTCTGGCTGAACTCGGTCGGGTTGATTACAAACTCGTACAGCGGCACACCATAATCATCCTCTTCCAGTTGTTTTTCGTAATGCTTGAGGTAGTTGTTAATACCCTTGATGATCTCCGACTGCTGGTTGGCGCCTTGCTGCATGTCTTCTGCTCTGACTTGCCCGGGCCGCTTCTGCTTCGACTTGTCCACCGTAGCTGCCGTTCTCTTGGTTCTGACAATCACTTTCTTACCAACTTCTATAGGTGCGATCATACTGCTGATAGTAGGCACTCTCGTGCTCCGGCTGCGAGCATAGACACCCCAGTCCTCAATCACCGACTCGACATTGCCGACGCTAAACTTCTTCTGCAGGATATTCAGCACATTGTCGAAATCCACTTTCTGCGATAGGCCGAGATCACTTGACTGGATCATCCTCAGCCCGCGTACTGTGGCTGAAAAGACTGTCGATGCATCCTCTCTAATCTCTACCGGCCGGTCCAGTTTCTCAACGCTGGCATTCGACTCGGTCACAATCTTGGAAATGACGCCAATGTCGTCTCCATTGTTCGCCAGCTGATCTTGAAGACCCTTGTATGTATTTAGAATTTCACGCGACACTTCAGCAGTGTGCATGCCATCGTGCTCACCCATTTCTTAAATACTTTTCAGTTTCCGGCCATTTAAAGTCTTTAGACGGTTTGATGGATAACGCGTCTTTTCGTGCGGCGGCGCGCGCGGGGCGTGCGAGTGCACACACACAAACATTTTCTGGCATAAACCCCATAAACTTTCAAGTCGTTAACAAATACGCCAAACTACATGTGGACCGGCTTGTCTGCTTGCAGAAAATGAAGAGGCCGTTTATTGAGGCGTTTTCGGGATCACATCACAACGGCAGCTCACTTCTCGAAGATCCACGGTACCAACGAGCCGACGACGAGGGCTACACGTTGGACTGGGTGAAGGACGCCTCGGTGGAGTTAGTAGCCGGCACTGCCACAGCTCTAGCACACGGGTTTTGGAGTGTACTCGGGCAGTGTCACCATATTTTTGTTGCAAACGTCCTAGATCAGGAGCAGATTGAGCCCAAGCGAGCGAAACTGGAATCAGAAGACGATAGGGGAGTTGGAGCAGCAGGAGGTAGCCACGACAGAGAGGACGCGAAGCACCCGGTCGAATCATTCTTGCCGAAACATAACTATACGCGAACGCCGACGAGATCTCAATTGCATCCAATTATGGGAAATGCGCTGAGCAAGGTGGAGGATCCGAGTCGGGTAGGACCAAATGCCGAGACGCGACCCAAGCTTCCAGTATTTGAACTCGAGACGCGACAGCTCAAACAACCTCAAAACCTTTTGAAAGCTGCAGTCAATAACCGTATAGCACCAGTTGTGGAGGATAAGGATAAGCCCGTTGATGTACCACCGGGAACACTAACACCAATGCTACGCAAGACTCGAATATCTTATAGTCCAGATGTCACACCAAGCTTTAAAACAAAGCTCAGCCATAACGCATTGGCCAATATTAATGACCCCTCACTACCTAATGGCACGTACGGCACGTCATTTGAGTTAAAGAAATCCGGCAAGCCCGATATAATGTCGACCAAAGGCTGGGCGCACAAATTCATCGAGTCGCATAATGGAACATATCAGCGGCCAGCTATAAGCGATTCCCGTCCCGAACCCTACGCACCGAATGAGCGCAAAGTTCCATTTGGAGCGCTGCTGGGCAGCAGGCGACGCTCGAGTCGTTATGGCGACATACACAACGACCGTCTCAAGCTGGAAAAGCGACGCGAGGAGGAGGCCCGATTGAAAAGTAAACAAAGCGATGAAGAGCAGTTCCCATCTGGCGTGGATCTCAATGAGCGACGAAAGTTTTACGACCAGTTGGTCAAACGGCACCGAAAGGTATTAGACGATGTTCGAGGACTGAGGGAACAGAAAGATATCAAGCCCAAAGACACACCATTCACTCCTTTATCGCCTATTCAAGTTAAGGAGATTGAACAATACTGGAGACAACCTAGACAGACTCAACGGATTGTGGTCACGGCGTTCAAGATTGAAGTCTCGCTAGCCGACCTGCAAACTCTAAAAGACCGTGAATGGCTGAATGATAACATTATAGATTACTACCTTTCTATGGTAACGCTGCGCAGTGCCGAGAAGAGTTTCAGTTTCAGCACGCATTTTTTCACAACGCTGCAGCAAAAGGGATACCAGGGCGTGGCGCGATGGGCCAAGAAGAAGAAGATTGATGTAAGGAAGCTGGACTATGTGTTTGTGCCCATCAACCGTTCAAACACGCATTGGTGCCTCGCCGTGATCAATAACGTGGACAAGAAGTTCCAATTCTACGATTCCATGGGCGGAGTCGGCAAGCCCGCACTGTCCCTGTTGCGGGAGTACATGGTCTCTGAGTGCGAGAGACTAGACCCTGGACAACACGAAAAGTATCGCACTCTATACGACTCGTACAAACTTTGTGACAAGCTGGACTGCCCGCAGCAGCACAACGGGTCTGACTGTGGCGTGTTTACATGCAAGATGGTCGAGGTCTTGTCACGCAACAAGAGCTTTGGGTTTTCGCAGAAAGACATGCCAGGAATCCGCCGTAAGATGGCGTATGAGATTTTGCATCAAAAGTTGATTTAACTCTGTAATTTTTGTATTATTTTTTTGTGGTTGGGTATTTAATTTCATTATAAGCAACACTCATCCGAAAGAGCCGCAGGAAAAGCGGCGTGAGCATTTATTGAATTGCTATCTGATTACAATACCGGTAAGCACTAATCAAATACATGTATGTCGGAGCAAAAACGCCGCCAAGCATTGATTGCGGGTGGGGTGCCTGACTGTGACACACATTTGGCCCTGGATCCGTGAAATGTTTCAAAGGACTCCGACGGCCCAACCTTCAATTCACCTTACGAATACAGTCAACAATCCGGTATCGCACTTACCAAGTGGGATTTATGCGTAATCTCTCTATATCTACGAAAGCTGTAAAATACAGTTGCAGACACAAATAAAAGTTCGGCCGCCGATATCCAGCCATCCCACAAGCAACCACGCGCGGCCTACTTCGGTACACAGTAATTTTTTTCCGATTTTGCGTCAACGTCGGGCTCCGAGTCGGCTTTGGACGCCGTAACAGATAAAAATCGAATCTGTGATTCACACTGTTTTATATGTTTTCTTCCTTTCACTACCCTTGACGATTTCGATACACACTGTGAACGATGGTGGAGACTACAAGAAGTGCTGAAGACCAGCACTCTCCTACGACGGCTGTAAAACCGGTAGATGATGAGACGACGGAGAAAGAAGAGCCTGGGTACTGGAATATGCCACACCGGAACAAGATATTCATGCTGGTCGTGTGCAGAATCACAGAGCCTATTGCTTACTCGTCCGTGTCGCCGTACTTGTACTATATGATTCGCGATTTCGGGTACTCTGATCCGTCTGAAATTTCAGCGTTGAGCACGTTTGTCATGGCGTCGTTTGCTCTGGGCCAGACTCTCACGTCTGTGTGGTGGGGGCGATTCTCCGACACTTTTGGACGTAAACCAGCCTTGATATTGGGTCTTACGGGCGCTGCATTTTCTATTCTGCTATTTGGACTGTCGACAAATGTGTACATGGCCATTTTGGCGAGAACGCTTGCTGGGTTGCTCAACGGTAATGTCGGAGTGCTTCGAACGATGGTTGCAGAGCTCATTGGGAATAGAAAAGAGTTCCAGAGTCGTGCATTCTCTATCATGCCTATTACCATGAACATTGGTATGATTATTGGACCGATGCTTGGAGGTATGCTGGCGAATCCGACCGAGAGCCTTCCATGGCTCTTCGGCGGGTCGGAGTTGTTGAAACGTCACCCGTACTTGCTGCCAAATCTGATTCCGTTGCCATTGTTCATAATGTCGATTCTCTTTGTGGTGTTTTTCATTGAAGAGACATTGACCGGCAAGCGTGTATGGTTGCCGGCATACAAGGACCCTGGACTCAAAATCGGTAACAAAATCAAGCAGCGAATCTGGCCAGAACACCGGTACACTGCAGTATCTGGTGAAGAAGCTGATCTCAGCTACGACGACGATCTGGAGCTTTCTGATGAAGAGGAAGATCATCACGAATCTACAACCGAAGAAAACGGCCGCCAGCAACAGCAACCAGCCGCACAGGACGATAGCGACGCTCCAAAATACGCCTCAATCCGATCTATCTTGACGCGAAAGGTCAAAATCACTCTTACTGCATACAGTATCTTGATGCTCCACGCTCCTGCCTTCATGCAGCTGTTCCCGCTCTTCCTATCCACCCCTAAAATGGAGGACTCTCACAAAAACTTTCTCATGTTCAATGGCGGACTCGGACTCCCTACGTCCAAAATCGGCTTGATCATGTCAGGCCTAGGCTTTGTCGGCATCTTTTTACAACTTGTCGTCTACCCGCGACTGGCAGCTTGGCTCGGCAACGCCGGCGTTCACAAGGCTGCATTGTACGTGTTCCCAGGCACTTACCTGATCATTCCGTACCTTGCGTTTGTGCCTGCTACTCCGCCGTACGTCGCATTGCTTGCAGCAGGGTTCATGGCCGCCGTGGCCGTCATGGGCCGCACGTTTGCCATCCCGCCAATGGGCGTACTAGTCACAAACGCGTCGCCGTCGCGAAGCGTGCTAGGAACGCTGATGGGGCTCACTCAAAGCACAACCTCCGCTGCTCGGTGTCTCGGGCCGTTCGTCCTCGGAAACGTGTACTCGCTAGGTGTCAAAGTGGGCATGGTCGGGCTCGCGTGGTGGACAATGCTGGGCATTACCATTGTAGAAATCATCATTGCGTCGCGGCTCAAAGAGTGGGGCAGCGACGAAGACGTTGACGACGACGAGGAGTCGTCGTAATGAACTTTACGTTTCTTTTGCATTTCTTATACTAATATATAATTGTTTTTGCCGTCTTCATTGACTGTACACATGATACTTCTCCACAACACTTGATGTGTAATCCCCTGAATACGACTATACATCTCTCGCAACCTCGCAAAACTTGATATTTACCCCTCCAGCGACGCTCGAGGTGAGTGCAGCCCGCTGCTTGATCTCCCCCAATTTGTCCATTGGCACAATGTCGACATACTTTTGGCACAGCCTCACCACCACATACGCCGCCTCGGTGAGCGCAAACTGCTGCCCTATACATATCCTAGGGCCACCATTGAACGGAATAAACTTCCATGCGATCTCGCAGCTGCGCAGCTGCGTCCATCGCTCCGGGCGGAATTGGTCGGCGTCGTCGCCCCAGAACCGCGGGTGCCGGTGGAGCGAGTACGCGTGGTACTGCACAACTGTCGACTTGGGCACAAATATTGGCTCGTTCTCACACGCGCCGCCTCCGCGAGGAAGAAACGTATCCTTGGTGGCTTGGCGGGAGTTGATGGGCACGGGAGGGTACAGTCGCAGCACCTCGCTCAGCACATGCTGTAGGTACTTGCACTCTTTTAGTGTATGGAACGAGATTGTGTCTGTGGAAGTTCCAAAATTTTCTAGTACCTGAGCCCGTAGTCTGGTCCATACATTCTTATGGCGGAGTAACAAAGCGAATGTGAAGGAGAGCAATGCTGCAGTGGTATCCCGGCCCGCAAGCAAGATGTTCAGAGCTTGGTCGCGGATTTCCTGTAGATCATCGGTTTTCTTGATCAGTTCCTTTAGAAATACATAATTTGCATCTTCACTTGCCTGTTGTGCCTGTTCAATGTAGTAGTCGACAAACTCGTGGCATTTCTTTGTCACCTGGCGGTACTGCGATCCTCCTACCAGCCAGTGAGCATCGTCTGCGACAGATCTATAAAGCAAGATCCTTTGCGCTATTTTGAAACTTTCTGCAAACTCATCCGCCGCTCGTTCCCGCTCTGCAGTGAGTGTACGCCCGTGCGACAAGCGGCCCGTGGACTCGCCAAACAAAAACTCCGTAGCAGTGTCGAGCGTAAGCATGAAAAACAGTTCTTGTACATCGACAATTCCCTTCTTCTCTTCAATCCTTGCTATCAAGTCGTCGCAGTGTTCGTCGAGCCGGTTAAGCTGTGACACCCTCTGGGTGCTAAACTGCGGCTTGAGCAGCGCCCGGGCCACCAGCCATTTTGGCCCGCTGGTGGTGAATATACCCTCGCCCATCAACGGCTGGAACTGGTCGTGCCGCGACCCAAGGTCAAAGTCTTCGAACTTTGTCGCCAACACCGTCTTGATGTTTTCTGGGTCGATGGTGTTAATCAGCGTACGCCCCACGGACTGCTCGCGGAACGTCAGTGCGCCATGGTCTCGATACTGCCTCTGGGTGGCAGGGTGGAAGTCGTCTTGGTAGTAGCTGACCATAAACTTGACCAAAGCGGGGATGCCGAACGGTATGGAGGGCTCATACTTGGGGCTGCTGCAGTCGCATCGTTTCTGCAGGCGCCGGAACTGGAACTCGGCATATAATTCGTAAATTAGCCGGCTCAATAGAACCACCGCTATGGCTATCCAGACAGAATGCATGTCTTTGGACTAATTTGAAAGTTCGAATGTAGTTGGGGATATGGTACTTAGTTGGGATAACAGAAACGCTGTGAATTTACATACAAAGTAAAGTAAACTACCATAATTTCTAAAGTATACGAATCCAATGAACACTGATGATATATACATAAGTAATAATACGAATCCGTATTTATGCATAGGCTGCACTAGCTGGATCAAATCGGAGGCTGAAATCTGCTTCCTCCGTCACCATGCAGGGGTAGTCCCGACATGAAACCGTTGCGGCTCAGGAACCTACTCCTTTTAGTGGCCATTGGAATTCGGGAGAAGCACTATAGTGGCGCACAGTAACCATCAAGTCTACTATAAATTGACGACTCGTAAATCCAGTCGGACCGAGAATCCCCACGAAATGCACAACGGGTTATATCCCGGGATTGTCATAGGTTTATGGAAATCTCCGACGATCACCCTGATTTTCCGCTCCAAGACGCTGCAACGGTTTTTGACCCTTTATTTTCACTGCAAAAACGCTCGTCTTGCATGTTCGATACATCATAGACAAAGAGGGGGGCTTGGAACCCTTGCCCTTGTTGTGATCTAGACACTGAACTGACATTGTCTGGTGACAGTGTACGCTGAGACCTCAGCCACTTTTTAAGAACATTCCATCAGAAAATTCCACGACCTGACCAAAATACAAGAGAAATGAAAAAGGTTATACAAAAACATTCTAAACATGCCGGTAAAATTGTCGTTTCATGTTGCTTGGTGCATAAGAAGCATGCATCTTCCAAGGAACAGAATATGCAACGATCATCATGCCTAGTCTGAGGGTCAGGTACCTGTATCTCCGAGATCTCAAACAAAAGTTATCATATATAAATACAATGCCAGGACCCCAAATAATAAAGATCAAGCAAATATGAAGCTCTCATACGCCTTGCTCCACTCACTCAGTGCTATCGCGCTGGCCGACGATATTGTAGGCAAGGTCGCGGTCGGGTACCAAGGCTGGTTCTCCGTCAGCAAGGAGCTGGACTCCAACGAACCCATGAACAACTGGTTCCACTGGGGTGGCAACGATAGCGTACCAAGCTTTGAGATCTGGCCAGATGTGTCCGAGTATGAAAACACGTACCAATGGAACAGCGAGGATAACTCCAAGCTCGGCAACGGGCAGCCGTCCAAGCTGTTTGATTCGTGCGACAACCAGACTGTCGACACCCACTTCAAGTGGATGAACACGTATGGCATCGACACTGCTGCCGTGCAGCGGTTCGGTTCTGTGGCAACCTCCACCGACCCAACTGTCGTTGCCCATTTGGAGCTTGTGCTCGAACAAGTCGCCGCAGCCGCCGAGAAACATGGCGTCAAGTTCTGGATCGACTATGACATTTCCGACTGGACCGACTACGCTACTGAGTTGCCCACTGATTTCAACAACAATCTCAAGAAATACATGTCCCACCCGGCGTATGCCAAGCAGGACGGCAAGCCCGTGATCGGTCTATGGGGCATTGGCGTGCGACCACAACCTCCATCTGATGCCCAAACCGCCATTTCGTTCTTGAAAAGCCAGGGAATCTATGTCATTGGCGGCACCCAGCACGACTTTTATACTCTTGAAGACACTTGGGGTCCTGTGTACAAAATGTGCGACATGTTGCAGCCATGGAACGTCGGTGAGACGGGCACAGTCACGGATATGGCCAACAAGCAGGCTGCGTGGCAGAAGGAGATCGACTACTGCAACTCCATCAGTGTCGCGTACCAACCAGTGGTTTTCCCAGGGTTTTCGTGGGCCAACTTGAATGGAGGACAGAAGAACCAGATCCCTCGACTCGCTGGCACGTTCATGTGGCAGCAGTTTGTCAACTTGAAGAACCTGAACAACTCTAATGTATATATCGCAATGTTCGACGAGTACGATGAAGGTACTGCGATTGCCAAGGCTGCCACCAACTCATCCATGGCCCCCACGGACCATTATTTCTTGACGCTTGATGCTGACGGAACGCAATTGAGCTCTGATTTCTACTTGCGAGTGGTGCAAGACGGAGGAAAGATGTTGAAGGGGGGTGCACTAGTAAAGGATTGCCCAACTCCACATTTCGCTTAATTGTATATAAATCAACTCATTTTGAAACTGTTACCATAAATCTGTCGTCTTTCACCCCCGCCAAGGGGGAGGACATATTGCCCATTAAAAGAGCCTCCATCGTTTAGCGTTGCATTGTTGAATGATTAAAAAAAAACAGTTTTTCCGAACTTCGATACCGTAGCCCCACATTTGTATTAATTCGTTGCAGCGCAGAGAAGACAAGAAATGCTTTTCACCCCGCCGCACGCGGCTGGACTTTGGTTCGGATCGAGAGTCTACAGTCTGCACAGAAGCACGGTCTAGATCAAAATGCACGTGGATTAAGAGACTTGGGTTTTTATATTATTGGATGGTATCCAGCTTGAATTAATGGGCGCAACTATATTTTCTGGGGACAGTCTATAAAGATAACGGCTGCCTACACTGTACTCTTTACAGTGGTAGCCAGTCCAGACAAATCATTGATAAAATCAAAAGACCAAAAACCCATGCATATGGAAGTTCTCGAGCCGGGTTATACAAGTCTTGGCAGTCTTTTGATTTCTTCCTTCGAGGCAGCAGGACACCCCGATCTGCCGAGGCCATTTTTTCGAGCGCGGGATAGGTATTCCAGCTGTCTTATCAGGCCATGATACACTGTACCACACGTCGACGTCGTAGTCTTTATTATACCTGGAGGCGGCCTCGGAGTTTTATCGTTTCCGCAACCGGTCCGACGATTATAGCGGGGGGTCCACCCTTTTTCAAAACAGGAAACATAACTAGATTTCCAAAGTTCAATGTCCACTCTTTCTGTACTTTCTCGGTACCCCGCATTTGTAGTGCTGGAATCTGTAATGCAGTAAACGGCGGCTTCACGAACGGCAAGGTTCAGACTCTACTCTACGGTTGATCCTCTGATCTCAGATTTCTCTCTCACCCCACCTATTCAATATACCCGCTGCTGTCGCCCAGGCAGCCGGGAGAGTCAGGGCATGATATTCGGCACAATAGCCGTCCATTTTGTACCAGTCTCAGTCAGACACAACTATACATATACATTTCGTGGCCCTTCAAAAGCGGAACTACAACACTGTTTCACGGTTGACAACACTTGAGCTTTATCAGCTGCAGACGGATGTCCTACTTTAGATTGCCATATAAAGAGGTACGGACACAATCCGCCCGCAATGCCGCCGCTGCTGCACCAGCGGTGCCCGCCGCCGTGGATATGCATTGCCTGTCTCTCTCTGAGCGCAGGTGCGGCGCGCTGATTGTCGAGTGGGGGTTATGAACCCATTTTTCACGGGAGGATTTTTTGTGCTTTGCCAATATGTCACATTGACATGTGGGAGGTAGCTCAAATAAAAGATGAACAGATTGCAACGTTCGGTGAGCGATAAAAAAAGAGCTGGTTCGTTCTCCACAGTCTTCAGACAACCCGTGTTTGTGTCCGTCCACAACACATGCAGCTTGCGCGAATACACTGAAACTTTACACGGCCCGTGAGATAGAGAGGATATTTTGAAGATTGTAGATACCTGCTAAAATGCCGTTAAATATCCAGCCTAATGTTAAATGTTGTGCGGTGTAAAGCCTTTCCACTCGGTTCAATCATTTATCCGAACGCACACTCAGGCGGCCACCTAAGCGTTCATGTGCAACAAATCATCGCTGCAAGGTCGTGATGGAGGAAAAGTGGTACGTTGTGAGTCAAAAATAAAAAAAAGGGTTATTATGCTTGAACTGGATGGCCTCTCGTTCAAGGAAGAGGCAAGATTTGGATGTATGCAACGCTACCTTGGCTTTTTTATTTTCGATAAGTGGTAGTAACGACTATCAGGATCTTCGGAATCCTAGACGATGAGCAAGGCTTTTTTTGAAGTATGGAGATACGGTTTGAAAACAAAGATCTCGACGCGTTATCAGGATCTGTGGAACGCTGATAAGAGCTAACGAAGTCAATACATTTTGCATCTAACAATGACATCCATCTCATTAATTTCCTCAACGGCTTAGCTAGTTCACTGGAAACTCTACTTGAATAAGATTTTCGACACGAAAACGTCTACAATACAAGACGAGAATATTGCGGGGTTGGCTTTGCCGTACATGTTTTCGTACAGAGCTCAACATCCTTCCAGTACTGTAGTGAGCCAGTGTCGTATTTTCAGCCTTGTGTTATCGACGCGCCTGTCCTTTTAGCCACCGCGGAAGTTTGCACGGCTGCAGCAGAGTGAGGTGAGGCGAGAACACAGAAGCAAGTTGTGGGGCCTACAGGAGGTCTCACTCTTCAATAAGGTGCATGGACCTATTGAAGCTCGAGAGAGCGAGGAGATTAACGGCGAGCAGCGATGATCGCTCGTAATATATCTATATAAGAACCCCGCCAAGTCTCTTGTCCATTTTTTTTTTTCATTTCGATTTTGAGTTCCAGGATCTTTCCGAATCAAATACTTCAAAATGTCTGATCCGCTCAACCCTGCGGCTGATGCGTTGGATGTCAACACCACCAACGCTGCTGGCCAACACCAAATCGATGAGAAGACCACGCCAGTGTATGTAGATGAGAAGGCCGTTGCTATGACGACTGCGACTGTGGTGGACGATGAAGCCTTGGACGAAGCTGACCGACTGTTTGCACTCAATGTTGTTGACGACGATTCCCAGCCACCAACGTCGCGGCTCGAGCTGTGGTCGTACTATTTCTACTACGGCGGTGACAACGGTGTCGGCCCACTTTCCTACTCGCCCTTCATTCCACAATTCCTCGCTACCAACGCCGGCTGGGACCCGTCGCTACCTGGCAAGCAGCCATGCGACGTGTCGACGACCGAGTGTGTGGTTCCATGGGCCGGCGGCACCAAGCAGGTCAACTCTGTGCAGCTGGTCGGTAACGGTCTGGCGCTGCTGTTCCAGGCTATTATTTTCATCTTCATGGGCTCGTTGGCGGATTTCGGCCAGAACGCTAAGTGGATTTTGTGGGCATTCACGGTGCTCAACTGGGGCGTCACGTTCGGCGCAGTGCCGTTGCGACACCCTCACCAGTGGCACATTGCGTTTGCATTGAACATGCTCAACGTCATCTCGTACGGTGCCACGTTGGTATTCTACGCGGCCATTTTCCCTCGACTTGCTGCGCACCAGCCAAATATCCGACAGGCACGACAGGACCGAGACAATGGTTTGATTACCGAGGAGGAGTACCAGGAGAAGCTCAAGTTCGAGCAGTCGCACGTCAGTTCCATTTCTACTACTTGGAGTAACATTGGTTTCATTATCGTGTCTGTATTGAACTTGGCCGCTATTATCCCCATGGGCAACACCACCTTCTCCAACAATGTCTCTCTTGCCATCACTCAAGGTGTGTGGGTCATCATGGCCATCCCATGGTTCTTTTTCGAGAAGAAACGACCGGGCCCCAAGCTTCCAAAGGGTGAGAACTACGCCACCATCGGCTTGAAGCAAGTCTTCTTTGCTGTCAAGGAAGTGCGAAAGATCCCACAGACATTCTTGTTCTTGCTTTCGTACTTTGTTCTCTGCGACGGTCTCAACACCACCGGTACCATGATCGGTCTTGCCAGCAACGACATTAACGATTTCAACGTCAAGGTCAACACATTGCTCAACTTGTCCCAAGCATTCGCATCCGTCGCAGGCACACTGGGATTCTGGTACATCCAGCGATACTTCAAGCTCAAGTCCATGACCATGTTCCAGATTAGTAACTTCTTCACTTGGCTCATGCCACTGTACGGCACCTTGGGTATCTGGACACACAAGGTCGGTATTCACAACAAGTGGGAGCTCTGGATGTACAATGTCTACTTTGGTCTTTTCCAAGCTCCATTCTACGCATACGCACAGACCTGCATGGCCGACTTGACTCCACCAGGCTACGAGAACATGTTCTTCGGTCTTTACGGTATCATGAACAAGTCTTCCTCGTGGATCGGACCATTCATCACCTCAGCAATCAACGACCGGGCTAATAACAACTGGGCCGGGTTCCCGTTCGTGTTTGGACTCTGTTTGCTCGCTTGGGGCATGCTCTTCTTTGTCAAGCCCGAGAAGGGCCACTTGGACGCTCTTGAGTACTCGCGGCTTAAGAAGGAGGCCAAGATGCGACGCGCACTGGGGCCAAAACTCGCAGATGAGATGCTCGAATCCTAGTTTATTTTGATTTTATGTTTGTTATGTTTTAATGACACCTTTTCGTACTACTACTCTTCTATCACTCATACTTCTCATCACTCGTTGTAGTGGTTCCCCGCGTTTCCCGATACGGCCCGCGCTCGCAGTGTGTGGGGTAATCAGCTTCTTCAGGGGCAAAAGGCTAAATTCTTTAAGACACCCACGCGCGCGCAGGTGGGGTGTGCTCCTCAGCCGCACCATGAGCAGTGGTGGTGGTGGTGGTGGTGGGATCTCTAGAGAAGTTAAGAATACACACTTTGGAGGCTCAAGATGGATTCCAGTCGAGGAGCAGGAGGAGAGGCATGGCTACGGTAGCTCATCATACAATGACGTCATGATAGAACAAAGTCACAGAATACAAAGTTTACAGACACCAGTAAATGGAAATCTAGTAATTCAGGGGTATTTTGAAAGTTTGGTGTGCTAATGTTATTTTGACGTATGCATGCTGGCGTCATTTTAGTATACCTAATTCCCCATGATCGGCGGGTCCTACATAGAGGCCATTTCCCATTCAAATACTTCACGCGTGTATATATCCCGAATTGAACTTCAGGGGATACTAGAGTCCTTTTCATGGCAGATACATGTACTAGAAAGTCCATTCAGTGTCCATTCAAGACACCAACAGTTCATGAAAAGAATAATATAATAAGAGCTCATAAAACAACATATCAAGTATATAAAAAAATCTCACTTTTTTAAAAAAAACACAATCTTATTAATGCAAATGGTGAAGGAATTTGAGGACTTTCAAAAATTAAATAACTTTTTCTCTCCCTCTCACCTAAAAAAAGTGCGTGTATATCCGCGATTCCGCGTGAATGTCCATCTCCATCTTGAAATTGTTCAGCTCCTCCTTAATCTGCTGCGCCAGCGTCGGCGTCAACCGATTGCAAGTCGCAAGCTCGGCTCGCCGGTCGTAGACAGACTTGTCGTACGTATCGTAAATCACAATGCGGCTCGAAAACGTGACCGTATTCTTGGGCCGCGAGCCAGTGTACGACTCGGCAGTCGTCGACGTGGTTGATGACTGTCGCTCGTGTGCAGACACAAACGACGACGACGACGCAGTACTCGAGTGGCTCGAATGCTGCGACGGGATCATGGTAGATAGTCGGTTCTTGTACAATGGATGGTAGTGGTATCCAGGAGCAGTGGCTGCCGCATTCATATCCACCGAACTTGCTCGCGAAGTAGACTTTGAATGATGATGTCGTCGCTGAGATGAATGTGGTCGCGGCTGCTGGTACTGCGTAGGTTCATACTGATACTGCTTCACTTCCATAGGAGATGCCGGTGTTACTTGAACAGTTGGCTCCTCAACTGGTTCAGGAACCGATACAGGAACTTGTACTACCGGCTCATCAACCTTGTGCTCTGGCTCTTCTTCTATAGCAGGAATCTCTGGCGTAGAAGTCACAAGATCGTTTCGTCGAGTTTCAAAGTCAAAATCCAGACTAAAGCCCTCGCTCTCAAGATTAAAGTCAATCAAACTATCAGATCGATCATGCACCGTGGTCGTGTTATTCGCCGACGAGTCTTCTTGGGCAGCAGCCCCAGTGATCGTATCATCAATAGAGGCAGAAGTCAGCGACGGAGACTTGAGAATGCTTCGTGGAGCAGGCGCATTTCTGAGCGAGCTCACGTCAGTCAACGACTCAACGTCACCAACATGAATCTCAGTAGCGTTGGGAACCGTAGTAGGTTCGTTCTCAACAGCAACATTGTTCTCAGCACGCGAGCTTCGATTCGATCGCTTGCTTCGCCGTCGCTCCAACGATTTGGTCCTCTCCAGCGACGACCGGATCGTTTCCACAGTCAACAAGTCAAGGTTCTTGGGGAACAGGGTATCGCCAGCTGCAACAACGTCTTCCTCAAGCTCATCTGATTGCAATCCGGATGCGGACGAAGAAGTGAGCGACGGAATCGGTTCACTCTCACTCTCAGAGGGTGCAAACGCATCCTGCTGAAGCGCAGGAGAATGTTGCACTGACGTTGGTGGCGAGGCTGGAACACTGTGTCCTGCACCCGGTGTCAGCGTACCAACAGACGAAGGAGTGACAGTGACATTGCTCAAGGACGAAATAGTCGAAGCAGCCGAAGATCGGTGTGAAATCTCAACCTCTGCAACAGTGTGCGACAAGACTGGCTCAGCGGCATCAACATAATTCTTCGAGTTGGCGACACCAGCAAATGGCAAAGAAGTAGGTGAAACAAACGACTTTGGCGCATTCTTCCTGGCCTCTTCCTCCTGCTTGAGTGCATCCGCTGCGCTATTATCACGCTTGAAGAACGTTCGGCTCATTCGCTTCAAAGTAGCAAACGAAATACTCGACGCGGTACTCTTCGTAGAAGCAATAGACTCAGTCTCTACTTTACCAGAAGTATAAGCCGATCGAATAGACCCAGGACCATTTATCTTCCGTCCGCTGAATATCGCCGGCATGGACACAATAGATCCTTGGTCCGACGCGGCCGACTCTGGAATATTGTCAAAATACGAAGGCTGTCGCTTGGACGACGAAGTCGAAGACGACTGCTTGTCCTTCTTCGAAAAGGTAAACACCTTCTTGAACTTTCCAAACTTGCTAGATTTTTGCTCTTCAAGAGTAGTAGAAATCGACAAGTTGGACGGCTTGTGTGTCACGGTTCGGGCATTCTGCGGTCGATAAGCTGAAGCCGGCGCAGTGGCAGTAGAAGAAATGCTGTTCGAAGAGGCTCTTGAACTTGGACGTCCAATCTGAGGAATTGGCGGAGCCGGCGATTGTGGAATTGGCGGAGCCTTGACATTAACCATACTCTGAGACCGGCCCTGAATAGTGTAGTTTGCTGGAGCCATCACCGGAGGCGGCGCCGGGGCGCTGTTTGAAAGCCTTTTGAGTTGCTGTGGAGTGAGCTGCTGAGCGCTGCCATTTTTCAACGCCGGCTGAATTGGCGTCAAGCCTGGCTTTTTCTTCTGCTGATTGTGAAGTCGCGATGAAGACGACGAGGAAGGAACGGAGGCTTGCTGTGGCGTTATACCCGAAGATGAATGCAATTGCTGAGACTTTGAATTTTTCAAAATCGTTTTAGGTTCCGGAAGGGAAGTCGCAGAGCTTGACCTGGCGTGCTCGGATTTGGGAGTTGCGGTCGGAGATGGCGACGAGTTTGATGAGCGAGACAACGACGAAGAAGATGCAAGGGAGTGTCGTCGGACATCACTTGGCAAAACCAATGGCGGTGGAGTCGCGGCCAAGGCTTTGTTTGACTGATGCTTTTGATAATGCTGTGATGATGATGAAGATGATGATGATGGGTGGTTGTGGTATCTATTATTAACACCTGGTTTTTTGAGTTAGTTACTGTCTTGTCTTGAACTTTCCAAGAGCAAAAAAAAATGTCTCGGACCTGTTTTTAATATTCACGTACCATCATTGTTCATTTTGTGCAGTGTTGGGGTAGAAATTGAGTGATGCATTTGTGCGCGTTGAGATTGAGCTAGCTGCTGCTGGTAAAATGTAGGTAGCTGGGGTTGTTGTAACTGTTGCTGTTGTGGTCGTTGGTCGACATTAGAGAGCGTAGCTGTAGATGAAGAAGAGGATTGCTTATACAATGACTGTCGATTAGATGATGAAGATGATGGTGGGGTGGGGTTTGAAGGATATGTCACTGATTGAGTCGCGACTACCGCTGGAGGAGATGGAGTCGGGGGTGGCAGGGAGATATGCATAGCCTGGGGGGCAGGAGCCACCACCGATGGTGGTACCACCACTGGTGGCGCCGATACTGTATATGCCTGTTGAATGGTTGGAGAGGGAGTGGATGCTGGCGTGGTAATAGCGCTGGCAGCGCTGGCGTTGCTGTTAACAGTATTGGCGCTCGTCGATGAAATGGAGGATGCATTAGAATTGGTGGTATTGGAGGATGAAGATGCGGTGGTAGATGTAGAGGAAGAAGCAGTAGTGGTAGCATTGGTCGCAGATACAGTAGAGTTTTGAGCCAATGTATTCAATGAAGTCATCGAGTTCATACTCTTTCGTCGATGGTACCGATCAGGCATGGATTTTTGCACGCCTCCTGTTGAGGGAGTATTCGACGTGGTTGACGAGATCGATACGATCGACTTTGACCGCGGATGATGCTGTTGCTGCTGCTGTTTGAAATAATGCTGTTCTTCATAAGTATTGTTTGGAAGATAAAAGCTGTTTCTCGACGGCAATACTTGTGGAGGATATTGCTGCTGGTGGCCGATCGGCGTGCCCAGGGGCGAATAAACCTGAGGCGATGGCGGCGCTGCTGGTCTGGCAAAATAGTTGTAAGGGCTTGATGACGACGACCTTGGAACTGTATTTACCCCGACCATACCAGTATGTAGCTGTAGCTGCGGTTGAGGAGAAGGCTGAGGTTGGAATTGGTGTGCAGCCAAGTACTGTTGAGCAGCGGCGGCGGCAGCCTGTTGCTGCTGCTGTTGCTGTTGAAACTGTTGTGCCTGCTGCTGCTGGTGTGATTGGAACTGGCGATGGTTATTGTGCATGATTTTTGTGTAATTAGGAAATTAGACAATCCGCGATGTGGGTGGTGGAATGAATGGGAAGGGAAATAAACAAAAATATGCCGCACACACGAAAAGGACGCTTTCTACCAACAGTCCGACCTTCTTTTTTCTTTCGACCAATTTTCTCTCTTCTCACCGTGTCGCGTTGGTATCCAGAGAGAGAGAAAAATAAAAGGTGGGTGTGGAAAAAAAAGGGGATAGGAGTGGTCTAAAGGGAAAAAAAGAACGAGAGTTTGGGCACCAACACTCTCACAACAAAAAAAAGCTTCAAAAAAGGCTAAACAACCGCTAGAGAAACTTCACCTCCTGAGAGTTTTTTGCAATATAATAATAATAAAAGGCACGAGCAAAGTCGTTGTTTTGCAAAAACACACGCCGAAAAAATAACAACCACACCGACAATGTAACGATTGGAAAGGGAGGAGGGAGGGGGTTGAGAGAGGAGAGGACGTAACAACAACACAGCACACGTAACAACAAACAGGAATTGGACGGTGAGTTTGTTAGGATTCGTCGGTTCTCTTTTCGTAGCAGCTGTGTATATAAGCGAGCGTAGATACAAGACACAGAGCAGAATGAGAGATTTTTGTACGTGTCGTGGTGCAAGTGATGGTTGGATTGGAAAAGAAGAAGAGAAGGAGAAGGAGAGGGAAAATACAGAGAGAAAGGGACCCCCCGAAGAGCGTGTGTGCGTGTGTGCGTGTGCGTGCGTGGGGAGAGACGACACGACGCACTTGGGAACTTGGGACTTTTGGACCCAATTGGGCAGCGGAGGGACCCAAATGGGACTTCCGATTAGGGGCGTCTCTCTCTCGCTCTCTCGGTACATCATTTGTACAGCACAGTACCAACCCTTTAGGGCAATGTACATTCTAGTAGTGTACACCCAAAGTACAGTAGTTACAGTTACAATTCCAGTATCACTTGACTATAGACACCAATCCATATAGATCCGAACCCAGCCACCATCATCAATAACACAACAAATACCCTCCCCCAAAGGACTCTATTTGATACCCTCCATCTGGTGCTTATAATAGACACGGCTCTCCTAAAAAAAAATCAGAGACAGGTCCCAATTTAGTGGCCGGGGCAACAGGGGAAGACAAGAAAAAGAAATTTATTGGGACTTCGGAAAGGCGGACATTTCGGTTTCCACTATGGATTATTGTTGAAGATTCGACAGAGAATATCGAGACGACTACTAATATCCATGTCCATTTTATCAGAATATCCGATTTCCTTCACAGTACTGTACATATCTACATTTGTACCATATTATTCTTACATTTTGTCTAGGGATCGCACCATCCGGCATCCGGTATCTGATACTGTAGTATGATTCCATCATATCTAAGATCTCGAAACCAATACCTTTCAAGCCCTAAGCTTCTTCTAAAAACATGTGCGGTGGGTGTGACGCTCTCGGGGTCCCAATAAAAAAATTCTCTGTTCTCTCTTGCATCATGCATCATGCACGGTATCTCTCACCACTCACCACTCACTGCTCTCTCTCAGCATGAGATGTGTTCAAAATCCACTTCGTATCTGTTCATGATTGGATCGCGGGTCAACAGAAAGTGCAGTGAAGAAAATGGAAAGATCGGCGGGACTTTTTGCGGTGATAATTTCTTTAAGCCCGAGCACTGAATAGAAAGAAATTGCCGAGAACAGGGTCCTGCAGCTTGGAGCTGGAGGTGTTGTACCACCGTGGTGGAAAATTGTCTTCTCAAAGGGGAAAGGCACCTTTTGTTTAAAATGATTAGTGTAAACCAAGAGTCTTAATATGATCTATAAATTAAAACTGTTTTAATTTCGTACAACTTTACCCGTATTCTATTCGATAACTATTAGAATAAAGTCCCTAGACCCAAACTCCTCCATCCCCCTAAGAATAGCCATTCTCCCCCTCAAGCGGCGCACACACACGCACAAACACAGTAATCGCGGACCCGACCGACCACACCACCCAATTAGGGGCTGAGCCGCATCCCAATTTAAAGGCGACCTTGTTCTTGTTCTCGTCTGTAAAAGTTCGACTTCAATTCCCACCACCGCATTTAACCACATTTGTAATAGAGAATACGAAGATCAGATGGCATCCGAATGGCATCTCAACCGTATGTACCATACATACATACAGAACAAGCACTTTTAAGGATGTTGCAGCTGTTTCATCTGCCTCAATATAGCAACTGGGTCCATAGAATCAAAAAAGGTCCCAACATTGTCTCCTCCACCAAAAGACTCAGCCTCGATCTGGGGGCGACTTTTTCTTTCATTTTTTGGTGGTGCGATCGGTTAAATGGTTGCCTTTCGGACTCATGCCGGCTTACCGTACAATTGTTTTTCTGTGTTCAACGACGGCTTAGGGTTTACATAGAAACAAGTGAAAAATAATCTCTCAGTTTGATCTAGTTACGGGTACTTTCCTAACACTTTTTTTCTAAAAGAGCTGTGCCTAAATGCACTCAATAAGCAGGCACGCACGCCTTTGTCGGTTGAAAAGTTTCAGCACCACCTCTGTCTGATGGCGGGCGTCCAATGCAGTCGACCATACAGGATGCACATAATTGGAGGGGATCGCCAAATTTTCTGTAGCACAAAGTCGTCATAACGAACCAGTTCAATTGAACGGCCGATCGGCTTAACGGAAGTTTAGGGTCTTGTAGTTGACGAAAGGATGAAATGAAGAGCTACCCACCATGCTGGACTCATCCCCTTGATCAATCAACAAACGCAGGTTACGGTTTATTGGATGGATGCAAAAATCTGGCTGTTCAAAAATTTGGACGCGGACACGTCCAATCTAGTGATTCAGTTTCACCTTTATTGCTAGACTATCTCACACTTGTCCAAGACACAGAGTCTCCTCTCCGGAAACTCCTGTAGCTGGTCAACAACTTCGGCAGTGTGTGTACTACACATTTCCGAACCGAACTAAATCGATGAGATCGCCGCGAAGAATGAAGTCTAGGTGGGAGAGAGCCGCTAACGTAGAAGCTGATCTGAGATTTCGAAGACCTGAACGCGCTTCTTGAGACGCAGAACGCCATGCATACATGGATGCACTAGTCTTGGCGAGCACGCCGGGGGAGTAACCCGCAGTTTTAACGAACACCAAGTCTGCTTGAAAGGGGTTCAGGGCGTTTCTAAAGAGAACATCCAATCTGCATTAATACTTCAAAACCCATTATACTAGATTTGTACTTTCCATAGAAATTGGAAAAAAGTGCTGCTCAATTCGTGCGGCTCTTCTCTCACGTTCCCACACTCCCAGTCGCGCGCAACCCCGACTAAGCTCTCTCAACGGCCAGATTCGTCGAGATGCGCTTCCAAAGGCGACAGGGATTTTTGCACACTCTTGCAGCTGCGCAGGCAAGGCAGCCTCTCCCTTCAAAAAACCGTCTTTTTCAACGGCTTTTTTTCTCTTTATACTCTTCCACTCTACCCCCCATCCCCTTCTTTTAAACACCCTCGAAAAGCATACTAACTATATAAAACAATGGCTCAAATCAGTCCAAGCCCCAGCGAGACTACGTTTCTGCATCACTCAGAGTACCCGGATCTCAACGTCACGTTTACCCCCGGCGAGATTCAGGAGATCCGCAAGAGCTGGAACTCCATGAAGGACGACCCCAGCGCACACGAAAAGGCCACCGTCCACGGCACAGCCTCTGCATTCTTCTGCCAGCAGTTTTATGAGAACTTGCTAGGAGAGTATCCCGAGCTCAAAGTGCTGTTCCCGTCCATCAAGGGCCAGGCGTCATCCATGGCCGGTATCTTGTCCCTGGTCATCTCCCAGCTCGACAACTTGCAACGAGTCAACGATATTTTGACCTCGCTCGGCAAGCGTCATTCTCGAATCATTGGTGTCGAAGTGGCCCACTACGAGCTGGTAGGCAATGCTCTGTTGCGAACTCTGCAGGACAGATGTAGCGACGGTTTCACCATTGAACTGGAAAATGCATGGATCAAGCTTTACTCTTACATCTCGAACCTCATGCTCCAGGCCGGCGAAGACCCGCCAATGCCTCAGCAGGCTCTGTACCCATTGCTCACGCCAACGTCATCTATCACTTCCGCCTCAAGCAGGGGCCAGCAGCCGGTGGTCGATATCATCAAGGGCGGCCGACAAGGCGAGCACGCCAATGGTGTAGCTAACGGTAACATGGCAGCCACTTCTGCTGCCAATTCTTCAGCAGCTAAGCAGAACGCCCCATTGCCGTCGCCAAAGGACCCGGCACTTGGACCACGACAAGTCGCCGCACAGCCGTCTCAGTCTTCTAATGTTGGTTACGACCCTTCGAGATCTTACTTCAAGCGAAGCGACCGAAAGAAGAACAAAGGCAAAAAGCAGGACTGCATTGTCATGTAATCGGTTTTTTGTGTTTCCGTATTTTGATTTTTTTTAATGAACTTGATGAGACTTTCGATATTGACCCGTTTTATAAGTAACGACTCTTAAATTGCACGCAGTGTGGTGTAATAGATGTAGTTACACCCCATTGACCATAATTTGGCCATTGTGCTCTTAATATTTCAGCGGCACGGCTTATCTTACAAGTTTCCATTTGGCAACCTAGGCATCGATCAGCGGGTTCACAAGCACCTACCGTTACTCTACCGGTATCATCAAAAGGTACCCACGGACCCAACGGACCCAATATCTTCAAGTACTAACTTTAACCAGTTATTTTTATCGTTGCTGGATATTATATTCCAAATTATGTGGAGTGAGCGGGTTTTTAAAAAGAACACATGGCTGCACAGCAAGCACAGTTCATCATGGAATGTCTCGGAGCAAACACACGATAATAGACACCTCCTTGATGGAACTGATGGAACTGCCGGAGCCGATTTTCTTGAACTTTGCTGATTTTTTCTTTTAAAAAGGTGTCTCCGATAACGGATTGAGAATACAGTACTGGTAGCAACCTTGACGTATGGGAAAAATTAAATGTAGTTATGGCATGCGGCTGCTTTACTGAGATGCAATGTCTCGTAATATTCCGACTCCGACTTATTACTCAGCTTCTACAATTCTCATCAAAGCGTGTGATATCTATGAAGCATTGTTCAGAATTGTGCCACTGCCGTTAATTCGTAGTGTAGTATCGCATCATCAGATTGCCTTGCAAGTGCACGTACCTCTGTGGTTTAAATTCATTGATTCATTTCATTCCGGGAACATTTATGGTTTTGCGGTCTGCAGGTCGTGCTCT
>JAKTSG010000046.1:0-90098 GCA_030580095.1 Blastobotrys petasosporus | reverse complement strand
TTTTGCTTGACCATCAAGATACACGAACCACGCCACAAATTGAGTCGGTCTAGTTAGCTTGCAATTGATAACTGGAAGAGGACGGGCCATAACCTGTAGCGTCGTAACTCAGTGGAAGAGTACTGGGCTCATAACCTGTTGCAATGTGGCTAACTGACTAGCAACCGCCTCGTCTGAATAGACGGTGGTAGGACGGGTGACGTTCATGAATGGACACAAAATATAAATTCAGATAAGGAAAGAAATACTAAAATAGAGAAAACAAGTAGGTTTATATAGATCACCTTCAATTAGGTTGGAAACACTGATTGATACATCACAGCAAGTACCTCCGCATCCGTCAACTCAGTCTCCAGTGCAACACACATCATAATATCCATCATCGGAATCAGACGTCTTATAAGGTTTCTCAAGACGGAATTTCAAAACTGCATTGAGCTCACTGAGCGACTTGCGTAGCAGGTGCTCTATCAAATGCTCATTGCAAAGAATGCGATAGTGGTAGTCCAAGTATTCAACAGATACAACCACCTCATTGCAATTCAAAAGCTCAATAGCAGTACTTTCCAACGGCAAGTCTTCATCAATCTCTTCGCCATAATCTTCTTCCAAATCTTCATGTGCACAAATGCTGAAGCACACTTTTCTAGCAAATGCTGCAGCAGTCCCGCTTTTTACTCCTTCAAAAAATGTGCGAATATCTGTTTCATATAACTTTTCCCTATCTCTGACTTGTATTCCTCTGGATCGCTCTTCTTTCGCCTTGCAGCAATTGACTCTCCAGCTATCGTAGTAAAAACCGTCGAAAAGCCACGCAAAGTATCGGTCTTTGGCAACTATTCTGAGTAAATACCACTGTTCTAGGTGGGATGCGATGATTCGCCAGATTTCTGCGGGCAGTTCAGCGGTCATTGTTGACGTGGTTGACGTGTGATGAAGCGCCCTGACCTGGTCAGAACTTTAGTGAATTTTAATTAAATGAGGCCGTTTAAAGTAAAATCTGGTTGAGTTTAGGTACAACTGACTTGCAGGAATGAAAAAAAAAAACTATTGACCCAATATTTCAAAGTGCATGTAGAATTCAAGTAGTGTCCGCAGTTCTCTTTTGAATCTCCCCTGCACAAGTAACAAGAGCGAATATCCAACACATCGGACACTAGATGTCATTGCGGTATTGCAAAAGGTAGTTCAAGACTTTCAACGAGCTGTTTTTATCATGTGTTTGGATCAGAAAGTGCGACGGAAATTAACACTCGCGTTCGAAGCACCCGTGCAATGCACAACCTTCTCAAGTGTACCGGCAATAAATGTGAATGCGTCGACTATGGTGATTTTGTGGCAATTGGTGCGCCTCGCATAATGTGTCCAAGGGGCCAAGGGTATTACACACGCTGTCATACAGGCAAGTGATATCTTCCTTATTCCCCGACGAAATAAGACCCAACTGGCGTTGCCGCTTGCTTGTCATTTGCTCCAGAATCCTTAGACGAAGCTGGCTTCCCGGATCGTCGTCACTTTCCTCGGAATTCTCAGCGGAAGAATATTTGGCATGGACACGCCTCGATCCAACCTTGTTGAGAACCTCTGTCATAGAGCCCTCTACTTCTTTTAGAAGTGAGCGCCTCGAGCTTGGGAGTTGCTTTGCCTTTACCCTTACTGCAGCTACCCTCGTCAACGGTGCTTTTGTCCATGTCCATTTTGCTTCCGTCATCATTATCGATATCAGTGTTTCTTGTCGTTTATCGCACTCTCGAGGTTACCCTTGTCAAGGCTTCCCACGAATCTGTCAAGCAGCTGTTCCATGCGCCTAGGAAATAAACCATCCATAAGCAGCCATAGTTCATTCAGAGATGGGATCCAGACTTCTTGGGCATCTTCTGGGCCGACAAATTCGCCAGGGCGAGGGAACCCCAGCAATCGCTGACATGACTCGATCTTGATCTGGTGAGGGAGACATTAATTCCATCTTTTTGTATTCTAGAGACGCACCATCCACACCGCATCATTTGGATTGAACTACTTGAAAGCGTGTGAGCATCAACGCCCGCCCGAATGCGGCTTTCTCTGTTTGGCAATTGAGTTTCCTAGTCAAGCTTATATGCGATGTAATCCAAGTCCAATTGACGGGCATATGGGTCTTTTCAAATCCAGTATTCAATCTAACCGTGCAGGTCTTCAGATTTCAGGCTTCGGACCTTCAATACCACTAGACACGACGGTCAGAGTATAAGGTTCGGGTAAACGGCCTAAGAAGAATGGAATTTCCGGCCCCGATGCTTGTCTGTAAAAATTTCGTTATCATTCTATTTAAACCAAGTAGCTAAGTAATTACAACTAATCGAGCCACACCACTGCACTTTTGGTGAGCTGCACCACGGTTAGGCATTCTTTCTTGCCCATATTCGACAAAACCTGGGACAATCGACTGCTGCAGCGTGGATGGGAAAGGCGCCGGAAATAGCCAATGCATAGGAAGGAATAGGATCTAACGGGATAATAGTCGAGGATATATGATTTGTATCCGAATTGTCTGGTTCCGCCTGGGTGTCATTAAAGAATACGAGTGTCATTCAAAAATACTGCATCTCGAAGAGACATCAGAGACTATAGATCTTGTTGGGTCCACGCAACTCTTTACGAATGTTATACATAATATCCCAGCCAGATAAAGGCTTCAAATCACAAGCGTCAATCTCAATGATACTTGCACTCATGTTGCAATGCTCGCAAGTAAATGAACCTGGTGCACTTTTGAAAAGAACCGTCTTCAAATTCGGCAACCTCTTCAAAATACATGATATCAGTTTCTTCACAATTTCCACCGTGTACTTTTCGGTAGGGTCCGTATCTGCATGATGAAAATCCAATACTTTCACATCGTCCATGATTGATTTTTCTCTATGGAATTCTTTAATCCAGTCATAGAAGCCGCCGTGGCCCACTATTCTAATGCAGCGCTGTTCTTTGAAATGATATGTAACCCCGGCGGTATACAGATAGCAACCACTCTTAGTATATTTCATTGCATCATCGATAAAAGTTTCCAATTGTGGGAACGCTTGTACGACTCCCTCTATCGTGTATACACCACATGTGCTCAAAGATGTTAGTGTTTTCACATTCGGGTGAATGCCCAGTCCTTCGGGATAAACACGCCGGTATAGCTTACACTCTTCCCACAAGTTGGTTGTCTTACAGCCAGGTTGGATCTGGGAGAGCACAATTGGTATCATCTCAGAGTTATGCACAGTCACATCATAATATCCATCATCGAAATCAGACGTATTATAAGGTCTCTCAAGACGGAATTTCAAAACTGCATTGAGCTCACTGAGCGATTTGCGTAGCAGGTGCTCTATCAAATGCTCATTGCAAAGAATGCGATAGTCGTCGTCCAAGTATCTGACAGATACAACCACCTCATTGCAATAATTCAAAAGCTCAATGGCAGTACTTTCCAACGGCAAGTCTTCATCAATCTCTTCGCCATAATCTTCTTCAAAATCTTGATGTGCACAAATGCTGAAGCACACTTTTCTAGCAAATGCTGCAGCAGTCCCGCTCTTTACTCCTTCAAAAAATGTGCGAATATCTGTTTTATATACGCGCTCTCTATAGCCGGATTGTATTCCTCCGGATCGCTCTTCTTTCGCCTTGCAGCAATTGACTCTCCAGCTATCGTAGTAAAAACCGTCGAAAAGCCACGCGAAGTATCGGTCTGAGGTAACTATGCTGAGTAAATACCACTGTTCTAGGTGGGATGCGATGATTCGCCAGATTTCTGCGGGCAGTTCAGCGGTCATTGTTGAAGTGGTGATGTGATGGAGCGCCCTGACCTGGTCAGAACTTTAATTCAATAATTAAATGAGTCGGTTTAGAGGAAAATCTGGTTGAGTTTAGGTAAAGCTGACTTGCAGGAATGAAAAAAAAAACCTATCTACCTCAAACCAAGATTCTTAGAATTCAAGTATTACACAAGGAAAGTGTAACTCGTACGAGAGGTGCACAGAGACCCCATAAAAAGCTCAAATGGCAGCATGTTAGAAAAAAATTGAAACCGTATCGAAAATCGTGAACAATGGAATAAGTACTCAATCAATCAGGCAAATTTGTGCTCCTTGGGTTTCAATAAAGGTATACTTTCATGAGATTTTTGTGATTTTGTAGACTCTACGTTGCGTCGAAACTCGCGAGGTTCGGTCGCACCACTCTTCTTTTGCTTACCCAGGATTTCAGGGCTTCGTATGATTTCCTGGAGAGTAATACTACAAGTATCTTATGTATAATTTGTTATCACAGGTATAAAGAAAAACAATATAGACTCCCCATGAACCACGGGAGAGCACAAGTCCCAAATAATCCCATACAGTGTACCGGTAATCCCATAGAGTGCAATCTCACAAAAACAGTTCCGCAACAACGTAATCCCCACAGTCTAACTCACATTGCCCAGCATCCACTCACCCTTCATCTTCATGGTTGCGGGCGGGTGAGACATTGCCGTGCGGCTTTTGCGGCCTTCATGATGACGACAGGTTTCTCGGAGTCGAGACAAGGCAGATTTTGTCCATCTCACCATCACTTTCAATATATCCAATGCTTGTATCGATCAAGAACTGCATTTTCGGTGGCGACGAACGCAAGCCGCTGCTGCCTCGAGACGAAGAAGAAGACACCACCCTCTCATCCCAGATCGCCACGGGGGCATGGGTACCTCCCCGAGTACTAAGCGACGCCATCATCGGGTTATCTGACGGCCTGACCGTGCCGTTCGCACTGACCGCGGGACTGAGCAGTTTGGGCTCCAGCAAAGTAGTCATCACGGGCGGCATGGCTGAGCTGGTGTCTGGCGCTATCAGCATGGGCCTGGGCGGGTACCTGGCTGCTGTTGGTGAGTCCGAGTACTACCAGTCGCAGGTGGACAAGGAGATGAACGTTTTTGAAAACGATCGCGATACGTCGCTGGATGGGTTGAGGGATGTATTGAAGGAGTATGAACTGTCGGATCAAACTGTCCATTCATTCGTACAAGATCTCGAAAAAACACCCGACGATTTGGTGTCGTTTGTGCTCAAGATCGGCAAGGGCATGGACAAGCCCGCTGAGAAGCGGGAGCTCACGTCGGCGCTGACGATTGGAATAGCGTACTTTGCCGGCGGGTTCATTCCGCTGGTACCGTACTTTTTCACCCAAACGGTACAGACCGGGCTGTACATCTCAATTGGCGTGATGGCGGTGACGTTATTCTTGTTTGGCGTGTTCAAGACCATCTCGTCGGTCGGGTCAGAGACCGCGGGCAGTCGCAAGATTGTGATGGAAGGAGTGAGAATGATGTTCCTTGGAGGGTTTGCAGCCGCATGCGCGTGGGGCTTAGTCAGGGTTTTGGATACTTAGAGAGAAAGCGTGTATGGCTAGGTTGGAGTATCAATAGAGTAATCATATCATGTTTCTTGGAATGATGGATTTGTAGACTGAGATTGTTGTGTGCATTGAAGAAGGTCCAGGAGCGGAGATGTTAGAGATGGTCAGCCCGACCGGAGGAACCACGGGACAATGGCATTGTGCACGTATCCACTCTTTTCCGTGCAAATCTCAATTGTATTCATTGCTATTGTACCCGCGGTTACTTGAAGTCTGATAATCACGGTGATTGGCCATCCCGGATGGACTCTCTCATGGAGATCACACGCTCTCTATACCAACATCTCCTAGATCCATCCTCAACCCCAATCAGTAAATACCGCAAAACTACACAGATCTGTACAATACGAGTAAATTCCACCGCGTGGTTCTAGAAAAATTATGGACAATGCACAGCATCGATGGGATGCGATCGTCGGGTACGAACCATCCATAATCCCTGCTCACTGGAATCTGTGAAATCCGTCTAACTGGATCCAAAAAAAAAGTACCGTGGTGACGATGAGAAGGGCGATTGTTTTGGATCCCACCAATCTCGTTCCGGTTGGTGGTTATATGACACCCGGGAACATCGCAATGAAGCAAGGCGTTGGGAAGCGTGTAGGGGTGTGACGGTGGGATTTTGTACGAGAGCTGGTATCTTTAAGAACCGACGAAACTGTCGATAGGAGACTCTACTGCAAAAAAAGAGCGATAGAGATGCCAGGTACTTCTTGTCCTTGAAAGAGATTGGAAATCCATATCTCCAGTTCCCAACCACGCACTCTCAAGTGTCCAATGAAGCTGCGAGTACAGAGCAGATGATGCACTGTTTAGTTCAAAATCCTTGGCGGGCACCTCCTTTTCTCCATTGTACTGGACACACAAAAGCAGTGGATGCACCAAATGCACCGAATCTGATCTTTAGATGCACCGAATTTGACAAAAACCACCGCCCTGATACTTGAGTTATTTGCTCAAAAGCTCCTACTCTCGGCATTTGGTTTGGACCATGAGAGATGAGAGCGAAAAGATCGAGAAAGATCGCAAACAAAATGAAGGGAAAAGATCCATGTCGCAATTTAGCCGGCATCGTTTTGGTGCTTGGCGCCCGCACTTGGAAGCATGGAAGCTTTGGAGCTCCAAGGAATTGAAACTTGTAGATAAAAAGAGTGGAAAGAGAATGTGTGATATCAAGTTCAACTTGTTGGAATAGTCTTTCTGAGTGGGTGTTCTGTCGGATTGAATTGTAGTAGACAGCGTAGAATCGACGGAAGATAACAATTCTAATCTTTCTACTTTGAAAAGTTCTTCTGCAGATACAATCGATCTAATCTTTGCAGCCAAGCAAGTGTCTCAAGTGTCCCTGACCTCATTTGATCCATTTGTATCAATGATACTGCAAGTCTCTCGGGTACGGAATCAGTACTACAACTGCAAGTCTCGAATTCGACTCAATAACCAGAAAACGTACTGGTGGTAATTTCCTGTCGTACCAGTATCGGATACCCATCATATTTGTGTCTCGTGGAGGAAATAGCTTGTCTCAACGATCCGCTCCCCCGTCTCTCTTTCGTTGTCAGGAACCCCTCAAAAAACACCCCAGAAACCATGGATGCATCTTTTCCAAAGATGTCAATGTACTAAAGATCCTGATCTGATGCCATGGTTTCAGCCACTTGTACTTTCGGCGTGTCTCAAAAAACACACCCCATCGTCATCTGACTGCATGAAAGAAAAGGAGAAGAAGGATCTCCTAATTTGGGATTCTCATCTTAGATAGGTACATCATCATCTTCAATTGCCGTCTGGTCCACACTTTTGAAAACAAAGTGGAAACGGGCGGAGACTGAGACACGCATTTGGATGCATTGTGAGGGGAAGAACGAAACTAAACAGAGAATCAGAAGAGTTCTAGAACACTTGAGGACAAGAGAAGAGAAGAGGAGTATATTGGGATTATGGGATTCTTGAAGAAGCCATGTTATACTAGCACTTTAGTCACTGGCATTCACTCAATGGCATTCCAGTCCACACCAAAAGAGCATTAGACAATTCTCTTGAGTGCTGTCTCTCTTCACTGCAATCCATCAAATCGTCACTCTCTTCACTGTAATCCATCAAATCGTCACTCTCTTCACTGCAGTCCATCAATCATCAAAATCCAACAATGCGAAAGAACCGAAATCTTCAAGCGCTGTGTTCGCAGTAAAGATGTGCCGAAGCGGTTTTGGGGGAAAGTGGAGACTGCCGGGTAACTTCCTAATTCGGTATTAAGGAATACGGCAAATAGAAGATGATAATCTATTGTATTATTGGTTTGACATTCTGAAAGACAAAAGGTTCCAAGGGTTTTGGACTATCATCAATCAATCAATCACTTAATTGTCATCCCGTGGAATTCAAACAAGAAAAGATGCAGTTTCATAATAAATTAGCAGCCATTCATTATCGTACCGGCCGGGATCTCTAGAAACAGATTCGGAAGCACAGTACATAAGCATGTGATCCTTAAAGACATCTTAGAACCCTTGTTTCCAGGAATCCTGAGAATCCTGAGAATTCTACAAATGCTAAGAATAAAAATTCAACAATTCCAACTAGCCGAGATTCTCGCCTTCTTCTCACACCAGAAACAATGAGGGGGGGCTGAACCCTGTCTTAAGAGAGATACCGGTACTGAAGACGACAGACGTCTTTCTTTCCATTGTACTGGAATATTTGTGTCTGTCCATGCCAAAATATCTCATATGTACATACCTCGGTTACAGTTCTTCTCTTAGATGTACCGGTATCTCAAAGACCCATGATGCCGTGCCTAAGGACTCCTAAAGGCACCATCACCCTCCTCTAATGAGGAGCCTCATCCTGCCCATATAATCTCAGATCCAGAGGGCGCCCACGCGGCGTGTGTTTGCTGCGTGACTGAAGGATGACGATATCCGGGATGATGGGGATGAGGATGGCGAGCGAGATGAGCTCCCAATGGACGCTGCTGCTTATTTACGCCGCTTTTTAAGTGCTTGGCATTGATTGAGTGGTACCTTATTTACTAGCGGCTGTCGGTAGCAAATTGTCCATAGTCCCAACAGCCCTTGGGAACTTCATTGCCCAATTACTAACGTTGGTAGACTTTGCACTCATTTGTCTACCGCTCCCTTAGAGAAATCAACAATTGTCGAAACAACATGGTCGGTCAAATACCGAATTATCCCTAGCGGGGTTGTGGCTCGTTCTTTCTTTTCAACTCCACGCCTGCGCACGCACCACCCAAAGAGCCCACATCCATCGCCGATCCCACTTTTTGTTTTATTTTTCTCAGTGTCTCACTTGAGAAAAAATTTGTTAACAAAAATCTGAGACACGAAATGAGAGCAGCCGCTCGGCGGGTTTTGATTTTTGGGATTTTTTGATTGAGCACGTTTTTTCAAGGTTCCTGGGAAGTAGAGGTTGAAGTTGATGAAGTATTAGGATTAGAAGGATGTGTGGAATTGTAAAAAATGTTGAAGAGCTGTAGATATCTCAAGTTCAGGGTCTTTTAGAGCTACCTCTAGTCTACAAGTGTTTCACTCACTCAACTGCCAAGAAAACTCAAAAATCTTATCGATAATAGAATAATAATAATAAAAGGTTAGCTTACGTGTTATACATTTGAGAATAGAATAGATAAATAATAAAAATCACGGAATTCGAGGCCGTGGAGAAGTGTTGTTGAGTATCGGTGCCGGCAGCTTCAAGCCATCGAAAAACGAAGTGCTTCCAGGTTTGGGCAATGCCGGTCTTGAGAGAATTGGGGGACTTGAAGAATTGTTGTAGAATGTAGGAGTGGTAGATGCAGAGGAAAGGGCGGTTGCCAAACGAGGAAGCACTGGTTTGTTATTGTTATTGGTGGTATTGGCTGGAGACGAAGACCCAGGTGTCGGTAGTGTATTGGTTAGTGGAGGAGTGGTTCGTGAAATGGCATCTTGCAATGGTGGTACAACCGAAGAAGAAGCTTGGTCCGGTCGTTTGAGTTCTCGAGCACGGTCTCGAATCTCCGCCTCGGTTCTGTTGGCAAGGAGAACGGATATCTCTTCCAATCTCAAATCCTGTCTCAAAATCATCTCGTCTTCAACAGTGGACCATCCTTTAGAAAGTGGAGATGGCTCTGGAGACGGTGGTCTTCTCACTGGCATTGGAAGTGATGCTGGAGGAGGCAGAGAATGCGGTTGTGGAGTAGGAGGCAGTGATGGACGAGACATGTGCTGTGGAGGAGGAACGTGCTGTTGATATGATGAATGCATTGGATGAGGCGGATGAGTTGGATGTGCTGGATGTTGTTGATGATGAACAGGTGGAGATGGTTGAGATTGAGATGGTTGAGACTGTTGCGGTAGAGCTCTAGGTACTTGGGAAACCGGCACTGGCGGTGACGACACATGCCTGAGATTGCCCGAGATCAACCGTCGCCAACGGAATTGACAAGCATTCGTAGTTCTGTTTGGGAAATGCGATGCGATTTCTTTCCAGCCCAGCTTCAGACTCTCTTTCAAGTGCCTAAGCACCAGGTCGTCGTCTGGCGACCATGACGACGGGGTCTTGCGCCGGTCGTTATTATTGGTATTAGCTGCATCTGTAGGGTCGTAATGGCGTCTGTAAGCACCTGTAGACGACGCTGGCGATGATATATTCGACTGCTGTGACGATGATGACGAGGAATTGGACGACGACGACGTTGTAGAAGGGCTGGGGAACTGCTGCGGGGCGTGGAAGTTTGGGGAGTTGGACGGCGACGACTGGTGGTGTATGGATGGCATGTACATTTGCTGTCTGGATGGTTGTGGTGGTGGCTGTGATTGTGGTTGTGAAAGATCATGCTGAGGAGGAGGAGGAGCGTATGGATGGTAGTAACGATGATGCGGATGGTGGTGGTGGTGGAGATAAGTTTGTGGCGGCGGCGGCGGCGGTGGAGCCGCTCTTTGGTGGACGTTGATGCCGGTGGACGACATTTGTTAGAAAATGACAAGAAAAACGGAACAACACGAGTTGTGTGTTAAGGGGGATAAGGCATTATTTATAAAGGGCTCGCTTAGCGAGAGTTGTCATTTCCTGATGGTGTGGTGGGGTTTGCTTTTTTGTGTGTGTGAGTTTCTTTTCCAGACGTGCCTTGAGAGCTTGAGTGGAGGGGCCCCAGCATCAAAAAGTAAAGAAGTTGGACAAAAAGCAAATGAATTTGAGAGGCGTTAGAAAGAAGAATCAAAAGTAAAGGAGATTTCTGGGATTCCTGGGATTCTGACTGGTCTCTTTAGATCTCTTTGATCTCATTGGTGTGGTGTCTGGAGTACTATGGCTACTGTATGAAAGAGACGGAGCTTCATATACTAAGAGAACTTCAAATACTAATACAAGTACTTCTCACAATCGAACCAATCAAATAGCCAAGAGCTGGAATATCCACATTGCATTGCATCGAATCATCAGAGTCCAGATTACACAATAACATCTGTGTACTACACGGTACGTACAAACTCTCTGAGAAGATCAAACATGTTCAATCTCCATTATCGCTGCAACAAAAACACGCTCCGGATTCTGAGTCAGACCCATCATCATCAGATCCAATGCCGAAAAGAAAGGGGAGCCGTGTGTTTTTGGAACATGGAACATCTGGCTGGAACACCTGAGACCTCGGCTGAGTGCCGTGTGTTGATTGGAAGAGATTGGAGAGAAGACAAATTTACGATTACGCATATTAGACGAACCGATAGAGTTGATGAACAATAGAGTTTAAGTTCAACGTCTTCAAGAACTCAAGTCAAGAACCCCACCAACAAGCGGCCAAAACATCCAGCAACTGTACACAAAAAAAAACTGTTGGTATCTCCAGATCACGGCAAAGAAAAATTGTAAAACAGCATGAAGCGGAGAGCGGAGGGGCTGGACCCCGGCCGGCAGTTTGAAGCAGCATCTCCTCCATGCCATGTGCACAGAACCCCGTACAAGCAAGATGAGCTGCGAGTGATGAGAAGTGAGATGAGCGAAAAAACCGGAACTCACAGATTTCCACTGTAACCGTAAACCGTGCACTGCAGATGAATCAAAAAAACGGAGTTTCTCCTGGAGAAAGAAACACACCGCCGCCGGAACTGAAATTTTATGTGATCAAACGGCTCTGAATGGATGAGATGAGAAGAGTGGTTTCCGCTGTTAGCCGGTTTTGATAGCTGCGATAAATTTTCAGTAGGGTTTCGGAAAATAATTTCAATTTTAGACAGGGTACTGTGAACTACTAGGATTTTGTATAATATAATTATGTAGGCGTTCGTGTTCCCCTAAAAGCCGTAGGGTGACACTCTGATGAGGATGAGGGGAACACTTTTTTTGAAGATCAGGAGGTTTTTTCCAAAAAGATACTCCACTTTTTTGGGAGTGTTTTACAAAGGCTCATCTCATTGAAAGTGTTTAATTTCATGTGGGAATTTCATGGAGAAGATGATTATCGTCATGACGTTGTGGGTTGCTATTGTGGGGGCATTCGTAAGCAGCAACTCTCAGGGATCATGAAAATGAATCCATGAATTCTTGCTATTCATACTATTGAACAACCATCTTTATCTTCGTTCATGATATCATTCGTAGAATCCAATTCTCACAACTCCGGGAGCGGCCACAGCTTTCCGGCTGTCTTCTCTTCTGCCTCCCCCTTCATCGTGCGCAGCACACATCTGTTCATGCACGGCGGTCTGGTTCGTATCTTTGAGATGATGAAGATGAGACAAAATTCGACGAAATAAATGTACGCAATCTGAAAAGTAAAAAAAATTCTCCAAATCCGTTGAGCGGATATAGGGGCATCTGTATCATGTGTATCGTGAGTACCTCCTGTACACTATGGAATTATTATTAAACACTAAAAAAGCAGTTTCCTGAATGCAGTGATGCTCTTTAAGCTAACAGCATTAGTGTATTTCTCAATATTATATTATTCATGTACTCTACAGATCCCCCAGACCCATATCCCTAGATCCCTTAAGGCCGCCCCAAATCCCCTTATTTTGCCTGATAGATCACCGCCGTACCGTACAAAGCAACGTTGATAATCTTCAACAGATGCAGATTGGTACATTGCATATGGAGTTGAGAAGGAAGCATAAGAGGCGATGACGATGACTACGCTTTTGATCAGATGCCATCTGAGTGCCTCATTGCATTGTACCACTGTAACCAAATGCTTTTTAGGGGTTAGGGACTTGAATTATTATTGGATACGCAGTTTGTCAAACACTCTGAGGCGATGAATTCCTTAAAAATACCTTAACATCCACTACCTAAAATGCCCGGTAGAAAACAATCCAAGCGGCTCACCTAACACATTCCCAATGTCGTAGGGGACCTCTCAGTGGCGGCGGTGGTGGATGTGGTGGTGGCCGCATCTCATCTCAAAAAACAAAATTTTTGATGGGCATCTCTTCACCAAAAATTTGATTGCTCATCGGCCCGCAACCGGCTGCCGTTGCGCGCGCCACACAGAAATTTTGTGTGTTCACATGTTTTCTGAAGTTTCTTGGATTGTTATCTGAAAGACAATTTAAGAAGAGGATTTATCGTGCTTAATCGATTAGACATTGGGAATCTCTGATGAATGTGGTGTGGTATTATATGGTATTGTAGGGATACCTAAGTACTAAGGACTATGAGGACTATCCTCCTGATTCTCACTTCTTCTCCACCAGCCCCCACGTTTTTCAGTAATCTTTGCGTCGTTGCAGCTCCAAAATCTTGTGGGTGCATAAATTGGTTTCTTAAATGGAGACATTTGGGTGCTTAGGTTACTTTCCGGTTGCACTTAAATCTTTGAAGCCGTTCTGTTCGTGGCTTCTACGGTCTAAACTCAGTGACCCTATTCAAAAAAAGCCGTTTTCCGATACGTCTTCCTCAATTCTAACAGAATCATTTTAAATATGAGTGCTTTCTGGAAATAACAGAGTAGTGCGTAGAGACGCAGTCCAAAAGTCTAGAACTCGAAATCCTCCAGACCGGTTTCGCACTTCTTTTAATGCATCTAGTTTGTGCATCCGATAAACATCTGATGACTCTGATGAAATTCACTTTTAGGTTTCCACGGATGTACTGAAGTACTCAAGTGCTCGAGTGCTCAAATACGAGAAGGAGAAGACTACCCCTTACTTTGAGTGGCTTCAATGTCAAGTAAAGGCGGTTGCTCGATGCAGGTCTCATTTTATTTTAGAACCGGTACTAGTACTGTAGTACTTTATAGTTCATCTTACGCACACTCTCGTGGAACGTGTGCAAATGACAAACTGAATCATTGACACTAACCACTAGTCGGAACGGCCGTGCCTCGAGGATCCCTAACTAGCGCACTTTTTGGTCCATGAATATCCACGAATGGTAAGAATTGCAGTATATTTGAAAAGTACCGGTAAAAATTCAGGATCACTGTTTTGAAAGTACATTAGCTTATGGATCTTCACTGTGACTCGACAGTCCAGATTGAACTGTTTCGGCTAATTGAGTTGCACAATTGAATATCCAGCTATCTCCTGGATTTCTTGGATTTCCATCCGCAAAATGGCCATCTCTCAAGTATGGTGAAGCCTCATTGATCGCTCTCACGATCTCAAGACCAAGCCACACCGGGACTGGAACTCACCAGAACCAATCTCAACAGGGTTCTTTAGTAGCCGAATTCCAAATGCCTCATTCAAATGTGCCCCAAATATCCCCTCTCCTATCTTGTAGTACCACTGCAATGTAAAGGTAAAAGAGGGTCTAGACACTTCCAATGCAGCCATCGCCTGTAAATACGAGGGTGATGCCTCATTTCAAATTTTATCTGCACGAATCTTAGCCAATGGAAGGATCGTCACAGAGATTTTGAGGGGTGGAAATTATCATGTGCATCTATCTGGCTGCCTGAATAAGCTTTGGTTGCTTGCATGTTCGCATAATGCAGAGAGTCTTTGTGGGAAAAGCTAGTACTTGAGATGCGTTAAAGCGAAAAATTGTGGATTTCTGGATCAGATGTACAAGATGATTCCCATTGCATCTGAGCGACATTGCATCGCAGAGTTTAGATACTGTACTATTGCAGTGTATACGGTACGGGATGATGGATGTACAGTAAGAAGGCGGTGCGGAGCGGTTTCGATAGCCCCGCACGTGCATGCATGAGAGATGCCTCATTTCGGATTTTTTAGTATTGGCAGCTTCCGTATGAATTGTTGTACTTTAGTACCATTAAAGTGCAAATAGTCCAAATAGAGAAGATGAACAGGATTTGTGATGTATTACTGTGCAGTTCGTTCGAGCTGTGCATCTGATCTCCCTCACTATCCTTCTCAGGCCCGCACAAACTGCAACGATCCACAGAAACCACAAGATCCTTAGGATCCATATAATATTCTTCAACTGAATCTGATACAAAAGATCCCAAAATCCAGAATCCACAGAAAAAAAAAATAAAAATGACACGTCGTATTTGGATCTCATTTGGATCTGGCAGCGGCTCGCCCCAAATGCAGTTAAATTGATGCATGGAAATGCGCCCTTGGAAATTGGGCAGCCAAACAAGGGTCTGGGCGAGCCGCACTGTTGGTAGAATGGAGAAGAAAGGGATGAAGGAATTTGGACGATAGAGAATAGATATCAGAATGAGGTGTCTATTCTTCAAGTATTTGGGTTTTGATTGGTTCTTAGCGTTGAATCTTCTTCGAACCTTCTTTCTGATATCTGATATCCCAGAAATCGGACATTGTGTTTGTACCGGTACAGCCCCGTGGTTTGAGTTCCAAGCCATAGACACGTTTTAAATTGCTCATCTGATCCATCGGAACGTGATTTGAATGTTTTGGATCCATCGCCCGATCAAGAAATCTCAGATCTTCTCCTCGGGTTTGTTGGAAATGGGACCAGGGAAATTCATGATTCAAATGCACGCGATCGATGGGGTTACCAATTTCTGGGTCCCCGAGAAGCTTTGAAAGGAAGGTTCTTGGGTAGGAAAGGTGGGTTCCAAGGATGCATGGAATCGGTGGATGGGGAGAGAAAGGGATCATGGTGGTTGTTTATGGATTAGAAATGGGGTTCATTGCAGAAAAATAATATCTGCAGAAAAAAAAGAATGTCGGTTATCTTTTACATTGTGGGATTTTTTTTACAAAGATTGATGGGTTCGTGGGATGCCATTGCCAAGACGTGAGATACGAAAGTGTAATTGAGGAGTGGAGAGACAGGAGAACCAAGTATGCAACTGGTGCTTGGAGCATCTTATCCTCCAGTGGTGAACCGATGTTTAAACTTGTGTAACTTGGAGACACAGCGGCGATAATATCATGGTGGAGTAAGCCCGTGTCTTGGTTGTTTCGACAAGGCTATTTGTGTCTTCTTCTGGTTTGAAACCCAGTACTTATCATCAGGCGTTTATCAGATTTCTTTTTGAGTAAGAATAAAATACCGAGAAGGATGTAGATGTTTGAGGGACAAAGTTCCTCCTTGTTTGCACTCCTCCAACCCCGCCTTGCATGGCAATGTCTTCGATGTATGAGAGGTGGACGCCTAGAACAAGCTAAGCTAATGGAATTACATGTGATCCTCAGAAGGTTGTGAGTTACCAAGTTGACAAGTCATCTGTCTCTACTGTACTTGCCGTCCACTGGTGCAATCAAGCCTTGGACTTGAGATTCTACACCGCCCATGTCCTCTTCACAATGCCAAACTTACGAACCTAACGTGAAAATTCTTCCATGATCAGTGATCGATTGATATTCTGGAACATCCAACCCGCCTGAGCACTGGACAAGGCAGGAGTGGTAAAAGGGGCAAAGTCTTAGAATATCTAGAGTCTCAGACGTCGAGATGAGAGACAGCGGATAGCGTAAGGACAAGGATCTAGAATTATCGATGAGAACTATCAAGTGAGTGAGCGTTGACGTCAATTGTCGAAACTTTGGGTGTGATAGTGACGAAGTACTACGGTGAATACGATGGATTTCAGTGACAATAGTATGCATCGCCAGTAGTTACATAAGGCTCTTGATTATTGGATTCTAGGCGAATGATAGAGATGTCATGGTTCATTTTTTCTTTACCTCTGACAGCTTTAGCCATCCGCAGGAAGAAGAATAAATCTCATCTTCGCCGCAGCGCATGCGGCACACACCCACTCATGTTGCTAACCGACTCTTTGCAGCATCGTCTGAGTAATCAGTGGAATATATTGAAACGGTCATGAATAGTCACACAATATGTATTTTTAGACAAGCAAAAATGCGTTAGACAAGCAAAAATGCGTTAGACAAGCAAAAAAGCAGGTTTATACATAGAGCAACATCAATTTGGCTGGAAAAACGGATTGATACACCGTAGCAAGCACTTCCACATCCGTCAACTCCTCTGTTACACCTCCGGATGCAGCTGCACCAGCGCCAACACTATCATTTCAACCGCGCTTGTGTTGGTGAATCCTGTCCAGAGGCACTGGCGATCGTTGACCGGGTGAAGCTCCCTTGAGTTTTCCATACTTGTCGTGCGACATCCTTGAACGGTGCAAACCTGGAGTCTCTAGAGCGTTGAGCAGTGGCGAGGCGATGATGTTGACGTACGACTGAGTATAGTATTATCAGAGTTTAATTACCGAATCTTTTTCCAAAATGGGGCGGGCACATAGCATCACCATGTTCATTTTGAATGTTTTTTGAACAGTTTTCACCATTAATCTAAATTCAATTATCTATTTCTTTAAATTTTTAGAACTGTGATAGCATCCTGGGAACATTTTCGAACTTGGTCGCGAGGTTGACTCTGCCCTTCCGAATTTACCTCTTTCAGTTCTTCGTACACTTCAGAACCAATGCCAGTATTTTATGCTTTATAGATTTCGATATCTTGAAATCTACTTGATTTGTGTATTCGACCGCGGTGACTCTTGAGGATCTTGAGACAGCCGCACATGTGTCATTTTCTGGATCGCCGCTCCAAATGACTCAGGCGATGACTTTTATATCATCATTTCCCCTGTTAAACGGGAATGGATCTACCCACAGAAATCCTATTCGATATTGTCGATGAGTTGAGCATACAAGATATATGCAGCTTGCGGCTAGTAAGCCGGTGCTGGCGAGATTTTCTCACCGCCAACGACGCTGCTCTTTTCAAGAGACGCTGTGAGATATTCGGTGACATTGGTTTGAGTAACTCGACTTACTTCGACGAACTCCGCCGCCGCATCGCTCTCATAGAGGAGCGCTTCGAGGGTTCGACATTTATGACGAGGAAACCAGTCTATTGTCAGCCGGTAGTACTACTGCGGGATACATTGAATTATGACTCGAGCTTGATCACCTGGAAACTAGTCGGGGAAGACTTCACGCCGCCAGTCTTTGCCATCACAACTGCGACGCCCGAAGATCCAGATGCTGTCATTGAGTATGTGGGTCAAAATAGCGGGCTTATGGATTTACCTAAGTGGGATATCAATGGCTACGACGCGGCAGAGCTCTACTACTCAGATGATTATATTGGATTAGCCCCGATCAGACGTGAGGTTAAGCTAGAGACTTGTTGGGGTACAATAATCATGACTTTCGGGCGCGATATCTCGACAACAATAACAGCCTACAATATTACCGGCACAAAGGTGTACGAATTCCAGCTTACAGACGGGTTTTGGCCAACAAACATCAAGTACACAAGAAACCATTTACTTATCATCGCGACGACGCAAGATTTCATCACATGGTACAAATTTTCTTCAGACGGTACAAAAATCAGTGAAGGCTTCGTGGAAGATATCTGCAACGTGCTGGGTGAGTTAGAAAGCAGCTCAGACGGCACCGTTGGAGTCGGCAGGTACTTCACCGTTGAATTTACTCACTCCCACATTCTGATATCTGACTGCCGGTATATGAGAGATGCTTGGTCCGATACCGAGTATCAAACTCCACTTCTCTACACGTGCTCGTACGACTCAATAAGAGATTCGGGAAGGATTATGTGCAAGGAGCTTGCACACATCTCGACAGAAAGTGCCTACAGTTGGCACGGACCGTATTTTACAGAGCTGCTGCCACAGTATATATTTTACCATGCTAGCCAGGCTAAAGGTGATGGCTACTATGTGTTGTGGTGCATGGATCTACTCAATGGGGAGATTAGGACGTACGCTTACGAGCAGAGTCAATTCGTATACTTAACAGAAGACTACAGGGAGTTCTCTTTGGAAGATGAGACTATGTCAGACTTGTATGACGAGTATCGGTCGATAAGCAGTAAACAGTGCTTGCCGATGTGTGCACGCGACTTGTTGGCTGATCAAGACAAGTTGGGGACTTTGGATATGAAGTTTACGGTGCCGCCCAAAAACTCGCAGGGCTAAATTGGTGGGACTATTTTAATTCAAGTAAGTACGTTCGATATTAGTTAGAGCGTGAGTGTGCCAGCGACGGCTGTGCGCACACATAGAGTCTCCATCCTTTAAGTCTAATTTGTTTTCACCATTGATCTAGAAATTCGATTCTCTATTTATTTAAATCTCTAGAACTGTGAAACTTGGCCGCGGAGTGGACTCGGTCCTTCTGAGCCATGCCCCTTCAGAATTTACCTCGGTCAGTTATGCATACACTTCAGAACTAATCCCAGTATTTAATGCTTTATAGATTTCGCTGAATCAATGGATTTGTTGAATCTAGTAGTGATAAAATCTACTTGATTTGTGTATTCGACCGCGGTGACTCTCGAGGATCTTGAGACAGCCGCAGATGTGTACACTACGCCTCAAAATACATAAAGCCGCACCGAGCGCGGCACAGGAGTAATAGGAGAGTTGTTCCACTAATACTCAGAATATATGCAGGTAAAACTTTTACTGTACGCATACAAAGTAATTACAATCCCCTGGCTAAATCCCATCAATGCACATAGAGGAGAGATTTGCCACATGCGGGTGCATGGCAGGGAGTGCCAATCTTGCCAAACCTTGTCACCCACATACCAAGCGCCTTTTTTTTCTCCTCTTCTCCTTTTCCTCCTCACAGAAAGTGGCAAGAGAACAGAAAGCATGACCTACGAAGCACTCGAAACCGCTGCCATTGTCAAATGCATCATGCAGAGCATCAAGTCTCGCACCCAGCAACAGAGCGACCATGTGCTGTTCCAGTGCATGCAAGTGAACCGCCTCTGGTTCAACGAAGCGGCCAGTGTGTTGTACGAGCATTCTTACTTGGAGATTCTGGACAGATTTGAGGATCCGGAGCGGAGAAAGTTTTATGCCGGGCTGATTGAGTCGCTGCTCGTTTACGGTGACAGGACCACGCATGAGTACTTGACGGCGTTTGAGAAAGACGGAGGGAATTTGGAGCTGACTGCGATGACTATTTTGACATTCTACAACTTCAATCGCGAAGAAGACGCTTTGAAGCAGTTCTTTCTGCCTGGACTCAAGGAATTCGCGATGCTCGGCGAGACCATACCGAGCGAGCTGCTATATGAATTGTCGGCCAAGTGCCCGGAATTGAAGTATTTCTTGACTCAAGGAAAGATCACAGGAACTGCCAATTACCTCGCTGATTTGAACACATCCAACGTTGTCATCTACGAAGAGCCGCTCGACCCGCAGTACATGTCGCCGGCCTTTTTCGAAGCGGCGTCGAACGCCAAGATTGTCGATTTATCTGTTGGTCACATTGACGACCATGGTATTTTGAAAGTGATGCGACGTGTGAAGGAGCCGTTCAAGGGGCTCAAGCACTTGATGTGCTACGTGGGCAACTTCACCGTCTCGGCGCTGCTTTCCGTGGTGCCGAACCTGACGCAGCTTTCCATCCTTGGATGCATTGACGCTGACGAGACTTTGTTAGCTCTCACCGATCATGGTGTAGGGTTGGAAAAAGTCGACCTTACTGCGTTCGATGGCACCCCGAGAGCAGACACTTTGGTCAAGTTCGCCGAGCGACATTGCGAATTGAAGGTATTGCGCGTGAAGATGACCGACGCTAAGAATGATCAGTTCCCAGCTGCCTCGTTGAAGTTTCTTGAAAAACTGCCGCTGCTTGAGAATCTTGAGTTGAAGTTCAACTGGATCGTTACGGCAGTCGCATTGGTCAAGATTGGCGAATGCTGCCCGAACCTCGAAACGTTGACATTGGAATCGTTTCAGCAAGCGACCGGAATCCCTGGAAACTCCCTTTTAGTAAACCACACGCCGCTGTTCTTGAGAGTGACCGAGTTAGAGCCGCTGGACAAGTTTGAGCGGATCGGCGAGCAGATGCTCACCAAGCACTTTCCTCTTGTCAAGCTTGGAAAGAGGGAGCTTAGAAGCAACGATTCCAACCTGGAACTATTTTTCCAGCGACACCAGAGTGTTTTAAAATAATTATATTTCAATAAATATACAAAAGTTCTCAACCTCACGCAACATCTTCCAGGTTCTTCGCAAAATGGGCGTCCTTACTATCCGCATCCTCCTGTTCCCGGATAAACTTGTCGTAGTCGAAATTGTTATCAATATGGCTCGATCTCGGCTTTGTCGGGTCGACGTACTGTCCAATACTGTCATTCTGCGTTCTCGTTGTCTCCGAGTCAATCTTTGGCGAGAACCGCACACCGCCATTCATCGTCCTGTCTCTCAACGCCGACGCAAAACTCGACGACGGCTCTTCCTCTTCTTCCTTGTCCCACGACGCAGGACGGTACGCGCCCGTGGCGTCTTCCGCCTGTCGCCGCTTCTTCTGCTCCCTCAGCTCCTTGCGTCGCTGCTCACGCGCCGCCAGCTGCGGGTTGTCCATCAATATCTTCTTCTTGTACGAGCCAATGCCGTTAAACACAGGCAGCATCACCACCACTAGCACCACCAGCACGCCGGCCGCCAGGAGAACCGCCGCAACCATTGTGTTGAGTGAAGTGAAGTGAAATTTGGCGTTGGGACCAATGTCTCCTTCTAGACACATACAAAATGGCGGTGGTGTTTCTAGATGTATGGATCTCGTTATAGATGAAAACTAACCAAATTAGGTATCGCTCGGGTGTATGATGAATTTTTGATAAGATGGAGCTAATCCAATAGCGCAACCACTAGGACGGATCAAGATTGAGCTTTTCTCAGAAGCGTTGCCGCGAACATGCGAAAACTTTCGACAATACTGCACAGGCGAATACCGCATCAGATCAATTCCTCAAGGCTACAAAAACGCTCCGTTCCATCGTGTCATTCGTAATTTCATGATGCAAGGCGGAGACTTTCTAAAAGCCGACGGCACGGGGTCGCAGTGCATCTACGGCACAACCACGTTCAGCGACGAAGGGTTCTTATTCAAACACGAAAAATACAGCGTCTCGATGGCTAACACAGGTCCGCATACAAACGGCTGCCAGTTCTTCATCTGCTTCGACAAGCAGCCTCACTTGGACGGCAAGCACGTGGTGTTTGGCAAGGTCGTCGACGGCCAGCATATCGTCAACCAGATTGAAAAAGTGCCTACGAACAGCGGAAACAAACCTACTCATAACATTGTCATATCAAACTGCGGAGAAATGTAATCGCTCATTGACGATTCAATTGTTTTTTCAATTGCCAATTCGATTTCTGTCTTCTCCTCCGTCTTCTTCTTGGCTTCCGACTCGTTGTCGCTCAGATCAGAGTCCTGCTCATCCAGCCACTGCGTCACGGGAGTGTCGCGGAATGGGCCTTCTTCACTGGGGAAAATACTAGCATCCCGCGGTAGCTGCCACATGTCCTGCCACGCGTGCCAGTCATATATGAAACTGTCCTTGCTCTGGGCTCCGCACACGGCGTGCGAAAAGCCCGTAAGGACTATCGACAAGTTCGTCGGGTGGATCAAAAACCTCTCAAGTGCAATCCGGCCGTGTGCTACCAAACATTGGTGTACTCGCAGAATAATGTCCCACGTTGTCTGCTGGCATGTCGCAATGTTGGTATAGTTCTCCGTCGTCTGTGGCCCACCCAAAGTCGCAATGACAAATTGCTGTAGCGAAATATACCCGTCCATGTACTGGAATAAAATACCGGGCACCCGCTCATTGTGTGCCGAGTACGGATCTGTAACGACAAAGCCATATTTCACCGGCACATCTATACCTTGAATACTGTGCATCCTGTCGTAAGCTCGATACTCCCGTCTGAAATAATTGGCAGCAAATGTGAACCGCTCTCGATTCCACTCCCTAGCGACCCCCGGGATTGCTAGCTTTTCAAATGGGATGCTCTCGTCTAGCCATTGCCCATCGTAGACTTTCTCCAACGCCAATGGCGTGTCGCCCCCGAGGGCCACAATCCGGCACCTACCTGGATGTCCCACCTGGCTCCGTAGCTGTTCGACTTCCAGGAAATGTACATTGTCGAAAAAATAGTCGACATGTGTCAGCCCGAGGAATAACTTGCTGTATGGATCTTCGGGGTCCATGAACGAAGTTCCGGTATTGTACTCGTACCCAATCACGTCCTTGAACTCCCACCTATCAAATGGAATCACCTGCGGCATCATGCTCCGTTTGTTCTGGTGAAATAATTCTCGAATCTGGTCCTGCAATGTTCGAAGCTCAGGATCAGGCTCCAAGCATGCAAAAGAAGCAATGCTTTCACGCACTGAAGGATTCACTTGGGTGATATGGCGGTACATACACATGGCAGTTCCTCCGATATCAGTGCACCCTGTGTATTTGAAAAAAAACCAGTGTGTATAGTTTGTCAGGATATAATGACTCGTCTCTGCGAATGCCACGCAGTGCGACATTTCCTGCATTAGAATATTCCAATTGCTGGACCACACGTCGTCTGCGCCATGAGTCCATTGGTGATAGCAAGTATAAATATCGCCAAACCCCGGGTCGACAACTCGTACACATACAGTAGCCGCTTTCGTCAGCGGTGCCCGGATAATCCTCTCCATCTTCATCAACGATAGGCCATTAACATGCTCATCTCGCCCGATGGTAAACCCCATCCCCGAAAGCAGCCTTTCAACCGGTCTGAAAAAGTTTACCTCTGCAGCCATACATTCAAGTACAAACGAAAGCTCGTCTGGATGGTAGCCGACATGCTCGTAGTCAAACTCTAACGTGTTTGGGCCGACCAATTGATCAAACCAAATCGTCCAGAAGGGATTCGCCACCTCTTTGTTAAACGCCGTCCAATTCTTCAACACCACAGCAGGATAACAGATCGCACACGCCAAATCCGGTCGATACACTTGGGGCTTGAAGAACCATGTTGGCGGGATGCCTGGCGGGCGACACAGCTCTGCAAACCGCGCGTTCATCGGCGTCTCTTCCTTGAGAGGCGCCTTCAAATACCGTCTGAACAGGTCGTGTGGGCTCTGCCGTAAGTTTGCTACATTCATTCTCTAGCAATAATAGTTCTCTAAGCGCGGGTCGAGTGGTTGTGTATTCTGAGTTTTGAGCCCCAGCGAGCCGCACACGCTAAATTTGTCCAGGTGAGACATCAATGTCTCTCAGGCGCAGATTTGTCATTGTCTGCCACTTGACGACTCGACAACAACAACAACAAGGGATGAAGGTCGGTGCGTTGATCACGGTCATCGCTTCAGCGGCAGCTGTCAGTGCTCAGAGCCAGAGTGCTAGTGTGGACCAAGATCCTACTGCTGCATTGCCACAGCCTACAGATGAACCAGGCGCGTCGCTCAGGGGCCCAGTGCAGCTGCAGTGTTTCGACTACTCGTCGCCCAAAATCACAATTGGCGGGCTGTTCTTGGGGAACCAGTCGTTCTCGATGGCGCCGACGTCGTTGACGACAGCAGGACTAGACAATTCGGATTATATAACTGGGTTGGAGTTTTGTCAGAACGCTGGGTACAAGGACTGCTCGTCGTTGGTGCCGGTGGTCAACGACTTGATCTATATTGGCTCAACATTCACAAGCTTACGGAAACTGTCTATTGGCACAATCACTGAACAACTATACGGCAAAGACTTGTCTTCTTCTTCTTCGAGTCAAGTGCCAATTTCCAACCTTCAAGTCAGCTCTCCGTATCAAAACATCACCGCCGCCAAGAAGCCAGTAGGCTACACACTCTCATCTGTGATCAACGACACACAACTTCAGCTTACTGCTAGAATAGCCAAATCCAGTTGCAAGAGCCTTCCTTGCAGCGATGGAGACCTCACTGATGGCGCGTTGAGGTTGGTCATTGGGTCTGTAGGCGACGGGGTTGCTGGAGTGGTCAACGGAAGCATGTACAATGTTGCTGCAATCTGGGGTGTATTGACAACACCCATGAGCGGGCCACCTCCAAGCACTGGCACTTCATACTTTGGTCCGATTCCGAACATGATTGATCTGGTAGGCGTGGCAAACGTGACTCAAGGTGTGCTCTCCGACGACGAGTTTTCCGGGTCTGTCGCAAACCCGGCTCCGGTTCTGCAGTTCCTTTATCGTATCATGGTGCTAAATGAAACGGATTCAAAGATTTCGCCTTTGGGGATTTGTGGCAACGTCACGGGCTTGAACAAGCTTAGCGATATCACCACCGCTGTTCAGACTCCTTCTGCTTCAGCAAGCCCATCTTCGTCTTCTGCTGCGTCTGATACTAGTTCTAAAAAGTCAAGTGCTTCAAAGGCGGCAGGGAATTTGTCTGCTGTATTTATATCTGTACTTTTACTAACGCTATTGATTTAATTATTTATCCTTATGGCATTCACTCCTTTATTTCTAGACGCATCAATTACTAAATCGAATCTCGAATCTTCTACACTTCTACAATTCTACAATGTCTATTCCATAGATTTCTACTGAGAATAATGGAATTCTTGTCTACAAAGGGAAAAATCGATCTAAGACAAAGGCGGTGCGGCTCAGATTTTTTCTTCAATCACTTGAGAACCCGGGATTCCAGAGATATTCTCTGATTAGAATAAAAAAAAGACAAAAGAATAAATAAATTTATAACAAGAACAAAAATGCTACGGGTTTTCATAAGTTTGGGCCAATTTCAGGATAAAACGCGGACGATCCGCCCCGCCCCCTGAAAAAAAACACTAAGACGCCTCATTTCTATCGCCGAGGTGGGTCTAGCGGCGGCGGAGTCGGCATTCGCTTGTACGACCCGTCTGGATTCTTCGGATATGTCAGCGGGCCCTTGCGAGTAAACGGCCGGAAGTATCGAGGATCAGTGTGCGAACCGCCAAGTGGGGCGCTCTTGCCGGTGCCTCCAGCAGGATTCTTACTAGGCATTGGAAGTTGGAGTATTAGAGTGAGAAGAGGAGGATGGAGGCTTCTTTATATAATAGAAGTGAATATGAGGCAATGAGTCAAAAGATCATCTGAAACTGGTTATTTGGAAGGAATTGGGCAGTGTTCAATGTTGTTGGGGTTTACGTGCTTGTAGGGGGTTTTTGGATGCGGGTCAATGTCCACGTTTGTCTAGACACTTCTGTAAGCGAAGAAACCTTTTCCATGGAAGAGCGTACACCGTTTCAGATGAGAATGTCTCTTGGGAAGGCGTCACAGAGTCTTTTTTTTATTGCCTAATTTGGTAGTTTGCTGTTGGAGAGGTTTGTGAGTTGAGACGCACTAGTACCATCACGTCCAGCTGCAGTATCGTGTGTGGAGCAACACGGAACACAGTCAGTCAAAGTCTCACCTGCTGCAGTTTGATCGTGGGTTGGAAAAAGAGTACAGTAGTCTGACTCTTTGAACTGCGTTTCTTCTAATACTTCTTGATGAGGATATCCAGATTGTCGTATTGATGGTAGTGGTAGAACCACGTACTCACTCGAACTATGGACTTGGACTACGGACTGGATACTGAATATTGAATACTGAATACACCACTGTCAATATCATGCAAGGTCATACATGCTCGATAGCCACCTCCACCTCCACCTCCGGTTCATATCAGAGACCCCTTGATCAAAGAGCCCATCCCAGCATCGACAACTCCCTCGTTTACCCGAACTACCGTACACAGCGATATCGGAGCACCCGGGACTGATTCCATTATCAGATCGATGCGCACCGGCAATGGGTGTACCAACAATGAGGGTCCTGTTTCTCCAGGGGAACTGAAATCGCAGAACGAGACCCGGGATTGCTGATCGGCACTGGCAAATCTCGACACGGAGTAGGACCCGGACGCAAATGTAACTGGAACACCTTATCGGTCAATCGCTAGCACTTCCAAGGATCTCGGTTATATATAAACGTTGCGAACGACTTTCGCGGGTTGCCGAAATTTTTCACACTACGGATCCACTCTCTCTCTACTTGCCACAGCATCACCAACAATGAATCAACGAGAAGAATAACTGGATTTTAACTCCCGTCGTCTCCTCAAGTTTCACAAAAGCACCAAACCAAAAAAAGGAGAATGATCTCTCTGCAGAGGAAAATTTCCGCAAACGCATGTCTCAGCCGCACCGAACTCAAAATTTTCTCAGACATGAAAACCGCTCGAAATATCAACTTCTGAATCGGCAAAAAAAACAACTGCTTCAATGAAGCAGTAGCTAGCGATGTCGACAGGATTCGAACCTGCAACCTTTGGAGCCGAAATCCAATGCTCTGCCATTGAGCCACGACACCTGATGGAACTTGTTGAAAAATCGGATTCTGGCGCACTGTGGCACGGACTCGGCTGGTGCGGCTCAGGGAGTTTTTCGGCCGAAATGTGCTTTTATCGACGTATTAACAGGGGTTTAATGTACTTGGGTTGTTTATGTAGTATATTGGAGCTTTGTTTTTAATTTCTGCAATGTTTGATGATGTATTTGGTGAAGATAAGAGCTTGAATGAGACGCAAAGTAGCGCAGTTGTAATGTCACTCAGAAAACTCCCTAAATGTAGTCGATACTTGGCTTATGGATGTTGGTCATTGAGATTGATATCAGCCTGATGGCAGTAAAGGTTGCATGCAAGTACTCGAGCGGCAGGATCAGAAGCACCCTTCCAATTCTCAGCATCAGATAGATATATATAAAGTTTATTTCAAATGTAGCGACAGCTATGATACTAAGCTGAGGAGAGCAGACTAATCCTCTTCATCGTCGTCATCATCATCATCGTCGTCGTCCTCATCCGGGTTCTCGTTGTCCCGTGGTGCAACGTTCTGCTCAGCTGGCGGTGGCGCATCAGCGGTCTTGGAACCGCAGCCACAGTGGGATGCGCATCCAGCAGCTTCGGTGGTAGATGTAGCGATACCGTCCTTGATTCCCATGTTGTCTTGAAGGTTTGTTATAGAGGTCAATTGACGAGGAATCGGTGCTGTTTATATAGATTTGAGGGGTTTTCCTCGCGGCCAATAGAATTCGTTAATTGGAGTAGGTGCTCTAGGTAGATCGGTAATCCATAGTTTGCTAGGATCTTTGTTAGTCAATTACCGTGGTGGTCCAATATGAGGTTTCAAGCTAGTCCTAATGCGTGATTTGACGCCTCGTGTGTGTGATAGAGCTGGCCAATGAAGATTCGAGAATCGTTCACCTTGGTGAACTACGGCTGATACTCCACCTCAGGTAACCTTTCCTCGTAGTTGAAAACTCTATCAAGTTACATCTGTACGCCATTGCCGTTGCGCAGCCTCATACTGAGAATGCGGCTCTCTCTCGGCATATGCAGCCTGCAAAAGTTCGAAACGTGGAGGAAAATTGATGTTTCCCCCACATTTCGTATCTCATTTTCGAATTATTTCATTTCATACAATTAAGAACATCAAGCTCCTCGTGTCCAATGGCAGTGATAGTGACGATTTTCAAAAGGTGAACAGATGCAGCTTGCCGTTAGGTCATGCAGCCTGCACGCTAGTTGCGTATGCATGACACAATACGGAAACTTTCAAGCCCTCGCTTAGTGGACATGGGATATGGAATCTCTAGGTTCAATTGTAGCTGCTCTACTCCCTTGATATCCGGATACTCTTGCCATTAGAACACACACAGTTGAAACCACTGTCAGAATCCATAACCAGCTCCTCGATACTCAAGTTACCTGGGTGACGAGAGAAGCATATCTCAAGCCTTCACATAGAAATATGGTCAAGTGCCGTCAAATAATAATTTTTTTTCTCTCTCTCTCTTTTGTAGTGCCAATGCCACCGCAGCGCGTCTCTCTCATGTGCACACCATGCCCGAACAGGAGTCGCAAGCGTCTAGTCCGGTGGATTTCAGAAACGTGTACAATTTGCAGCCGGCAATTGCCAACGACGGCGGGCGTGAAGTCAACAGCTCTGTCCTTTATGTAGGGAACCTCAGCAGCAAAGTGGATGAGGAGAGCCTCACCAGCCTGTTTAGCGCCACGGGAACCATCAAGTCTGTGAAAATCATGACCGACAAGAACAGCAAGAGGAAGAAGGTGAACTATGCGTTTGTTGAATACGAGTCGTCCACCGCGGCAAGCACCGCAATGGAATCGCTCAACGGCTATATATTCAACCGTTTGGTAAGGAGACGCCGAGAGAAGATAGAAGCTAACTCGCACTAAAGCCTATTAGAATAAACTACGGGTTCCACACACAAAAAGCGATACGGGATTCAGTAAACTACAACGTATTCGTAGGCGACATCGCCCATGACGTGAATGATCAGATTCTTAGAGACGCATTCGGCAGGTTCGGTACAGTGCTCGAAGCGCGGGTGATGTGGGATATGGCAACAAAACGATCAAGAAGTTATGGATTTGTATCTTATGCATATGCTATAGAAGCACAACAGGCAATTGATGCTATGGATGGAGTCTGGCTAGGAAGTAGAGCTATACGCTGCAATTGGGCTAAGAATCGACCTCCTGACGAGTATTCGATGTTTATACAGTACGACCAAGTCGTGCGCCAGTCTCCGTTATGGCATTGTACAATATACATTGGCAAAATACCACGAGCGGAAGATTTCACAGAGCTGTACCACTTTTTACAGAACTTCGGCTGTATCGTCGACTATCAACTTCGCGGACTAGCGTCCTACACATGCTATGCGTTTGTGCAATTCCAATCTCACACCAGCGCCGCATGGGCCATTGTGCAACTCTTGAATACAAGCTTCCGAGGCCGTACTTTGAAGTGTGATTGGGCTCGTGCGTCGCCATGAATCTATTCGGCCAGGGCCTCAAAGCCATTGACAGCAGTCTTTTTGGCGTCCTTGATTTCTTCATCCACCTTCTCCCAAGTCTTCTTCCGCTGCTTCATTTGCTTCTCTCGCTCTTTGGAGTATGCTACTTTCTCCTGTAACTGGTCGGTGATTTGCTCGCCTCGTTCAATGGCTTGAGCTCGACGCATCTTTTGCTTGTGCGACAATGGCTTTTGCTTCTGCCTTTTGGAGATTCCACCAGACACTGGAACAGAGACAGGCTTCCGCTTGTCCTTCACCATGACTTCATCGTCGTCTCCAATCACACCACGCACAGAAAGCTCTGCAATCTTGTCTCGTACAATAGTCTTGCCGCTAAGATTATCGCTTTTTGTCGTTGTAAACTCGGAATCGAGCCCCAACTCTGCCAGCTTTCTGGAATTTCTTGACCTCAAACTCTGCTCTACAATTCATTAGCCCAAATCCATCCAAAAACCTCCAGTCTCCAGTCTCCATACTCTTAGCCATTCTGTCTATATAGAAAAAGATGAAGAAAAAAAAAAAATTCCAGCCGCACCATTCAAGGCCAAACTCCCAACCGCGCGCAAATTTTTTCCCCGACTTTTGTAATTTATTTGATTTTATTTGACTTTTCGCCCCTTGCAAAGCGTAATGCGAATCCGCCAGCAGGCACTGGGTAGAAGAGTCGTCGTCTTGGTGGTATTGGGCTTATTGGCAGCTGGTGCGTATCTGATCTTCTTCGAGAGTCCTGTACAGGCCGGGAACACTAGACACACAGAAAAGGCGACTAGTGGAGTCTCTGCTACGACATTTGCCGCAGTGGTCGTGGCACTCATCGTCGTCATGCTCTCAGACACGTTTTCGGGGTCTGTGGATATGGCATCCGCAGGCGCCCGGTATATATACGACAAGGCTCTGAACACACTGCATAATCCGGCCAATGACTACCCCGAGGACCAGCGTGAAGGGCTGGAGGCTGCGAAGAAGCTCCATGTCGGGGGCCTGTATAACGAAGGCAACACGTGCTTTATGAATACGGTCGTGCAGTCGTTTGCATCGCTACAGCACCTTAAGGATGTGCTGAATAAGAATATCAAAGTGCAGGGCTCTGAAATGTCTATTGTATTGTCTCGGCTGATCGAAAAGCTCAATGAAAAGACTGCAAAGAAGCACACATACTCGACAAACGAGCTCATCAAGAGTCTTGGTAAGGAGTCCCGGTACAGTGGGTACGACCAGGAAGATGCGCAAGAGTTTTTCCAGGCGCTGCTGCATGAGCTGGAGAAGGACGTTAAGAAAAGAGTGAATATAGAGAAGCGGCCGGACGCGATTGTGACTCCGTTTGACGGCACCTCGGCGATGCGAGTCGGATGCCTCAAGTGCGGCGAGATGGAGGGAATTCGTCGTGGTGTTATTTCTTCACTAGACCTGGGGCTGAGCAACTTTTCGCGAGCAAAGAAAGATTTCATCAAGCTTGAGGAGCTTATATCAGAGTACTGCAGTATGGAAACCATTTCGGGTGTGGAGTGCTACCGATGCTCACTGCTAAAGTTCCGTGAAGAGCTACAAATGAAACTATCTGCAGCCGGAAGCCAGCTTGAAGCTCTATTCCAGGCTCGTCTAGACGAGGTGGACCAAGCATTGAAGGAGAAAGTGATAGACGAGAAGAAGTACAGTGTTCTCAAACCGCCCAGCCACAAGGAGCAATGTGACAAGTCGAAGCAGATCATGCTGGCATTGCCCACGGCAGATATCATCATGATCCACATCAACCGTTCAGTATTCAACATGTACACTGGTGCGACTACCAAGAACTACACACCGGTGAGATTCCCGCTTATTTTGGATACAAGTGACTATGTTATCGATACAAGTTCCGACATTAACAACGACCCCAGCATACCAATGCGGCCGATACCAGAACCGGGGTCGGGCATGTCGTACTCTCTCAAAGCAGTTGTCGTGCATTTTGGTTCGCACAACTTTGGCCATTACGTGTGCTATCGTAAATGCGAAGAAGGGTACTGGTGGAGAATCTCGGACCATTCTGTGGAACTGGCGTATGAACACCAAGTACTCAATGCTCAAGGTGTGTTTATGCTCTTTTACGAAAAGAATAGGGTTAGAAACAAGCCAGACGACGAGGAGGAGGAGAAGGACGTGGCTCACGAAGAGCATGGCCACGAGGGTACTGACATTACCGACATGAACACCACGAAATCCACGCTGTGAGAAGAAATTACGAGACTCCAGATACTAACGTGTTATTAAAGAATCTTGCATGCTGTAAATAATAAAAGAGCTTTTATAACGAAAGATTGGTCACTGTGCCGCGTCAAGTGCGGCTCGTTTGAGGTACCACCAACTATCATCTGTGAAACAACCTTTTCGATCCAATTCGTCCAGATGTTTCACTATAAGCGTTACTATAGTACAGATAACAGATAACTTTTCACTGCAATTCGGCTTCACGGTTCATGTCAACTCACTCATCCCTCGGTTCCGCCGCGCGCTCAGTCAAACTCTCCGCCGAGATTGAGTCTCCGCCTTTTCTAGTGCTAGTAGACAAGCATGAACGAACTCAATCTCCACACATCCAACCCGGTGGCCGACCAGGCCATCGACCGTACAGTCAAGGAGTACCCGCCGGCCGAGCTCGACGAGGAGAGCAATTACTTCGCCAGCAACCCGGCGCCGGCGTACCTGCCCCAGATCGAGGCCGCCGTGGGCGAGTTCCTCAAGCTCCACGATACCAAACGGCCCATTGCGCTGGTGACGAGTGGCGGCACGACGGTGCCGCTGGAGAATAACACGGTCCGGTTTATCGACAACTTCTCTGCGGGCACAAGAGGCGCCACCAGCGCGGAGTTGCTGCTCGAACAAGGTTACGCGGTGATCTTCCTCCACCGGCAGTTCTCGCTGCTGCCCTATTCCCGCCATTACTCGCACTCGACCAATTGCTTCTTGGATTACATGGTGGAGGAAGACGGGAAAGTGGCTGTGGGGAGCGAGTACCAGGACCAGATGCTGGAGGTGCTGAGAAAGTACCAGCACGTCAAGCAGAACAAGCTCCTGCTGGCGGTACCATTTACCACCGTCAACCAGTACATGTTCACGTTGCGAAGTGTTTCTTTACAGCTGGGCACTCTGACGGCTAAGAGCAGTGCGCTGTTCTACTTGGCTGCGGCAGTGAGTGACTTCTTCCTTCCGTCGTCGCGCATCTCGGAGCACAAGATCCAGTCTGACGAAGGCGGCGGACGGCTGGTGGTCAACCTCGACCCGGTTCCAAAGTTCTTGAAGCGGCTGGTAGAGAACTGGACGCCTGGCGCGATGATTGTGTCGTTCAAGTTGGAAACAGATTCGGAGATTCTTTTGAAGAAGGCGAAGCGGGCGTTGGAGCGGTACTCTCACCAGCTGGTGATTGGAAACATGCTTCAGACGAGGAAGCAAGAGGTTGTGTTTGTCACCAATGACCATGTGACCGAGTTCAAGCTCACGCCAGAGCAGGAATCAGACGGCGTCGAGATTGAGCAGATCATTATTCCTGAGATGATCAAAATGCACAAGAAATGGATCTCGCAGCACCAGTAACTGAGAAGAAACTGAAGTTGCATATGTATAAAGATATTTACAAGAACATTATTATTCTATAGAAATGAAAAGCCGACTCCGAACTGCAACCCTTTGCGGGTGTTTTCATCGACTCTCGCAATTAGAGGAAGTGTAAAGTTGAGCTCGAACCGTGCTGCTGGATGGTTGTACATGAGACCCAGGCCCATTGCGACCGACGGCTGCCGAACCAGCCGTTTAAATGTTTCGCAAGGATTGCTTTGATCTACTGGCAACACTGACCCGCCGTTGACGAAGAATTGTGCTCTTAGAGGGTTTTCCGGGGAGAGTTTTGGTAGTTTGGAGAATACACTCAAACCAGCTGCTAAAAACGCGTCGCCTCCTAAACTGTCACCATCGTCTCGAGGACCAATACCACCGAGAGAGAACCCTCTCGCGTCGTTTGGACCACCTAGGTAGAATCTGTCCATGAGGTGGGATTTGTGCCCTTCAGCCATCCATAGCAACCCGCCTCTTAATCCAACATTGGCAGTGAAAAATTTGGACGCCGTGGATGCAGCATACTGCGACTCGAAAGACCCCTTGATGAATGGGACGTCGCCTAAAAGTCCCGCGATTTCCTGTGCAGTTTTAAAGTAGACTCCCCGAGTCGGGAAACACGCGCTATCTCTGGTATCAGACTGCCATGAATGTACAATTGCTCCTTTGATCGTATCCCCCGCTTGGTCACGCACACTGCGACTAACGTATTCGGTATTTGCAGATACTGTGCGCCATACAGCCTCGAAGCTTAGTTCTTGATCTTTAGATCTGACTTTTGTAGTTAGTCCACGCAGATGCTGGTCGTGAGATGCATATGGAATGTTTCGTGACGTTATATAACCAATCGCTTCACCGCGCCATGTCGCAGAGTGGTTTATTGGAGAGTTAAAGTTGACAAGATACGAAGATCTAGTGCGGGTGCCGATTGTCGCATCGAACGACAGCATTTCGGCTCCTCCAAACAGATCCTTGACCGTAAAGTTCGCATACCCGTTGCCTTCGCCATTGCCCAGATCTGTACCTGTTCTAGCCACAAACCTCTTTGCATGTTGCAGATTGATTATGGGCCGCACATTTAGAACCGAAGAGCTTGTGAAAATAGTCGGCGGAGCTTCCTCCAGATTGATTTGAATCTTTTCATACACCGCAAAGCTCGCCAGGTCTTTGTACACTTTATCCACAGCCTCTATCAACGACCCGACCGTGTGATACTTTCTATCAAGAATTGGCCCCAGCTGGTGCTGTAGAAATTCGTATTTCGACGGCAGACCGCCGTTGATCACGACGGCTGGAACCTGCACGGGCAGGCTGCCGTTGCGCTCGAATATCGACTTGAAATACTGCACCATCCGCTCATGCTCCTTCTGCTGCTTGAATAATGACGCATCATCGGCACTCGACGACTCGGCACGACCGGCCTTGAGCCGATCGAATATACTGTCGTCCATGCCGTGAAAAGTTGGAGATTTCACGTGCGGCGCGCTCTGACTTTCATCAAACTCAACCACCAGCAGCCATAGAATGTCCAGATGAACCAACAAGACTTGGACTTGGTGACCGACGTGTTCGGCCAGTATATGGAGGTCGATGAAGACGACGACGAGTCCATGTACCTTCCGACAAGCCGCCTGGGTGATGTGGTGCACGAGCTGGGCTTGGACACTGCACTGGCCAAGCAGCTCGCTGCGGCTCTCGACCCAGACTCCACTGGCCGTGTGCTGTTTGAGCCGTTCACAGAGGCTATTGCCATGAGAATGGATGAAAGAACGTCTGGAGATGCTCTCGAAGCGTTCAAGTTGTTCAAAAAGGGTGGTAGTGGGCCCATAACCTTGGACGACCTGAGGCGAGTGTCGCGGCTGGTGGTCAAGGACGCAGCCAGCGACGAGCAACTGGCGGAAATGCTCTCTCTGTCCAGCATGAAGAGTTCAGTGGGACTACAGGACTTTGAACGGTTGATGAAGGAGGCCAATGCGTTATAAATTACATGGGAACTGATAAAAAAAAGAAGAAGTACAATGCTAGGTTCAAATCTTTTTAGATAATGTGCTTAGATCGGAAGTATCGTCGCAAGTAGTAAATCTGCCAACAGCCCACAGCGACCAACGTGGCGATGACCAGCACCGAGAAGTGCTTGACTCGGTTGTTGGTGCTTTCGTTGGTGTCACGCAGCTTGATCTCCCGTGCCTTGAGGTACTCCATCTCCCGCTGCAGCTCCTCGGTGAGCTCCTCTATTCGGCGCAATTCGAGCTCAGTCGGCTTGAGCTTTTCGGCAGCCTGGATCGCGTTCCAATCTCGAGCATTGGCACCGATTTCCACGTCCAGCTCAACGGCTCGGCTCAAAAAGTCACGCGTGTTGCCGGTCAAAGTGTTCTCGAAGCAAATGTCGAATGCCGCGTCCGTGTGGGCAGTGAAGACCATACGGATCTTGTCGACCACGCTCTTCTTTCGTGCATACTCGTTGCCCTTGTTGTCGACAATGTACACGTTGAGGTTCTGGCCGTCGCCAGCGTAGCCGTTGGTCTTGATGTTGGCCACGACGAGAGTGCCTTTGCTAACAAAGTCCCGAATGCATCGTGGGTTGTGGCCCCGCTGCTTGGCCTGGACGTTGAACTTGACCGCCGACACGAGCGAGAACGCCGTCAGCAGATATGATACAAACAACGCCAACAGCATTTGGTCTTGTGGGTTGGATGGAAGAAAGTCGTGTGTGGTGGAGAAATGGCAAAATTCGGTGTTGACGTGTTCGAACGCGCGCGACCGTGAGCGGGTTTTGGGCAATGTTGGCGTGGAATTTCTGGAATTTTGGTAGTTAAGTGGTGGAAATTGGTTGAAAAGGATGGTTTTATTGGAACTATTTGAGGATTTTAGTCTAGATATGGAAGAGAGTGTCGAGGAAGCGGTGTTGGATCCGTCGGAATCGGGTTGGACATGATCATCTGAAGGACAAGTTTTCGGTTGATCCTGCTGTCAAATGGGTGACATTAGATAGATTGTATGCTTTTAGGTAGCTGTGAGTAGAGCTAGTAGGAGTATTGGCGTTGGATGGTGGTAAAAACTCCATTGGAAAATACGAGCCGCATACCGAGCGGCTCGATTGCAAAACTTGCAATCTGTGCAATCTGTGCAATCAAATAGCAATATTAAACCGAGAATACTGTAGACCAGTAAATAGAGCCCGCTAGGGAGTTAGAATCCTCCTCCTTGGGGTTAGACAAAGATCGTAAGGCCTCTGTATCCGTCAATGACACTAACCTGACCTTCTCACCCTCCATCCATTCACTCATCCGTTTACAGATACACACCCTCTTCTTCCTTCTCAGGTTCTATGTGTGCTCTAATTCCAGGTCCACCAGAAAGCGTGTCAATGCGTTGGTCGATGATGGTTATGCGCTGTTGTTGAGTCTTCACCAGAACAAGGTTCTCGTCTATGCATTCCTGATAAAAGTCCTTATCCCTTTGATCCTCCTCTGATGCTTTGGCAGCTTCCATCTCGTCGTTAGACCGGAGAAGGTGCTTGATGCTGTTCTCCAGTCTGGATTTCTCCGAGACGACTGCGTCCAGCGGCAGGTCGTCCACAGCCAGCGTGAACTGCTCAAGCGTGATAGGCTCCGTCATGGCAATATTAGCAGCACTAACTTAAACAAATTAGATGAACCTTAGTTGCTGCTGGTTGCTGTCGTTGGTGTTTTCGCTGCTAGAAGTAAGATTACATCGCGAATGTGATGGGCGAGCGCGCGGGCTCACAATTTCTCCAGTTCCACACACACGCTCCAAACGACGACGACGACGTTTCTCAGCTACAATGTCAGACCGTGACGGAGTCAGTGACGATGAATTGAAACGGGAAGTACACGACGAAGAGAACGACGATGAGGAGAACGGCGCCGTGAATCACGGGAGTGGTGCGGAAGACGATGAAGATCAAGGCAGTCGCAATCGAAACGACGACGATGGCGAGGAGGAGGATGAAGAAGAAGAAGACGAAGAAGATGAGGAAGAGGAAGATATGGTAAGAGAAAGTCAAAGAATCAATGCTAACAAGGTAGCCGCGACGAAAGCGTGCGAGAAGGAGAGGTAACATGTTCGTCGACGTTGAGGCTGAGGTCGACGAAGACGAGGAAGACAATGAAGAAGACGACCATGAGCTACTCAAAGAGGACGGATTCATTCAGCATGATGCCGAAGAGGAAGAAGGCGACCGTGATGATAGGCTGCATAGAGAAGTTGACCGTCGACGAGAAGCGATTGACGACGAGGACGCAGAGCGGATCGCCTCCGAGTATCGAGAAAAGTATGGCCGGTCTGCTACGAAGTATCGAGGCGAACAGGGACATGTTCCCCAGCGTATGCTTTTGCCGTCTGTGAATGATCCGAATATCTGGGGTGTAAGGTGCAAGCCAGGCAAGGAGAAGGAGCTTGTGCGATTGTTGCTCAAGAAGAAGGAAGCAATGCAATACACCAAACACCCGTTGGAGATTTTCTCTGCATTTCAACGTGATACTTTCACTGGTTATGTCTACGTTGAGGCCCGGAAACAAGCAGCTGTCACCCATGCACTTGATAAAGTCCCCAACACTTATACTAATAGCATGATCCTGGTTCCTATCAAGGAATACCAGGACATGTTCCGAGTGAACAAGAGCAAAGATACCGAGCTTGCGCTGGGGTCGTATGTACGAATCAAGAGAGGCAAGTATCAAGGGGATCTCGCTATTGTGGAGAACATTTCTGAAAACGGCTTGGAAGCCCAGCTCAAGGTTGTGCCACGATTGGACTATGGTATGAACAGAATTATTGATACCATGGGCGACAATAAGCGAAAACGAGCAGCTGCAAGACCGCCACCACGGTTGTTTTCAGCTAGTGTTGCATCTCAGAATGACCAGGGCAACCTTACCAGACGTGGCCCGAATCTCTTTACATACATGAACGAAGAATACGACAATGGATATTTGAAGAAGGATTTCAAGATTGCACACTTGACTACTGAGGCTGTCAATCCGAAATTGGAGGAGATTCAGCGGTTCAGCGGAGCGAGCGAAGACGGTATTGATTTGACCGCCGTATCTGAGAGTCTAAAGCAAGCTGCCTCTTCTGTCAGCTTCCATACTGGGGACATGGTCCAGGTCGCAAAGGGCGAGCAGGCAGGTATGGACGGTAGAGTCATAAGTGCGCATGGCGGTATTGTGACCATTGTCGGTACTGGCGAAATCATGTTCAATGAACGAATGGACATTCCGGCTGAGAATTTGCGAAAGAAGTTCAACATTGGAGACCACGTCCGAGTTGTCAATGGTAATTATAAGGATGATACAGGTATGGTGGTGCAGGTAGCAACAGACACTGTCACTCTTTTGAGTGATCTTTCGAAAAGCGAAATTACAGTCTTTGCAAAGGACCTTAAAGCAGCATCGGATATTGGTGGAGCAACCACCATTGGTAAGTTTGAGCTGCACGATCTTGTCCAGCTGAATGCTCAGATGGTGGGTTGTATTGTCAAGATTGAACGAGAGAGCGTTGGAATTCTCGGCCAAGACGGCAATATTCGAACCGTTTCTCCAGGATCCATCACGATGAAGGTCACAAAAGGCAATATTTCTGCGACAGACAGAAACGGCCAGGAGATTCGAGTCGGTGATACCATCAAAGAGACTGGAGGCGAGCGCCGACAGGGATCGATCTTACACATTTACAGAACCACAATCTTTGCGTACAGTCGTAACATTCAGGAGAATCTGGGTGTGTTTGTTAGCCGCATCAACAATGTGATAACAGTCGCCGCGAAAGGTGCTCGTGGCACGGTCAGCCAAGATTTGAACAAGATGAATCCGGCCATGCAGCAAGCTATGCCGCCACCGGTCATACGATCTGTAGGCCGGGACAGAATTGTCGGACAGCGAGTCACTATCGGTAAAGGATCACAGTACAAGGGTCTGCGAGGTATTATTCGAGACACTACAGACACTGAAGCCCGAATTGAGCTAGAAGCGAGGAGCAAAGTGGTGACTGTCGACAAGATGAAGCTGATATTCACCAACAAGCAAGGCAGCAAAGTGCCGTATATGGAGTTTGTCAGTCGAGGGCCGCCACCGTCTGGATCATTCAATGGACCACAGTCTATGGGACCACCAGGTGGTGGGTTTGGCGGCGGCGGCGGCGGCGGCAAGACGCCGAGCTGGGTATCTGGAGGAAAGACACCTTTCTCTGGAGGCAAGACTCCATCCTGGGGTAGCAAGACGCCTGCATATGGCGGCGGACAAACTCCTGGATGGGCAGCTGGAGGAAAGACTCCTGCTTACATGTCTGGATCGAAGACTCCAGCGTACATGTCTGGATCAAAGACTCCCGCGTACATGTCTGGGGGCAAGACCCCATCGTACGCAGCTGGAGGAGGAGGAGGTAGAACGCCGGCGTACATGTCTGGAAGTCGTACGCCTGCATATATATCTGGTGGTAAAACACCTTCATGGGAATCGAGCCGCAGCCGTGAGGCTCCTACTCCGGGGTATTACGAAGGCTACAGTGCGCCAACTCCGGGAGCAGCAAATGCACCAACTCCTGGAGGACCGCTTAGTGCACCTACACCGGGTGTTTTCCATGACGAGCCAGAGACTGCGCCTACGCCGGGGGTGTTTGATGCCAAGACTCCGGCGGCCAACGCCATGTCTGCTCCAACGCCGGGAGTATGGGGAGGAGACGACGGTGACACACCAAAGTACGAAGCAGAGTCTCCTTAAGCTTTAAAATTTTTCTAATATTATCTCCTAACGATTGTTTATATAGTTTTTAACCATGAATCTTTTTGTTGAAATTTTCGTCGTCGCCGCACTTTGCGTCGTCATCGTCATTCACACCATCACGACAAATGTCTGTGACTGTAAGTGCTTGAGACTTGTAGAACAACTACTAACTGGACAATTCACAGCTGGATACAGACCTGGGGAAGATCAAGATCGAGGTGTTTTGCGAGGCATGTCCCAAGTCGGCTGAGAACTTCCTGGCGCACTGCGCACAGGGCACGTACGACGGCACCAAGATCCACCGCGTCGTCAAGGGGTTCATGGCGCAAATGGGCGACCCCACCGGCACAGGCAAGGGCGGAGAGTCGATATGGGGCGGCAAGTTTGCGGACGAGATCAAGAGCACGCTCAGGCACAACCGACGCGGCATGGTGTCGTGGGCAAACAACGCGCCAGATTGTAATGGGTCGCAGTTCTTTATCACCTTCGACAAACATGTGTCGCTAGACGGGAGGTACACAGTGTTTGGGAAAGTGATAGATGGGTTCGATACGTTGGATAAGCTGGAGGAGGTTGAGGTTGATCGGAAGAATCGGCCGAGGGACGAAGTCAAGGTGACTGGGGTGACTATCCATGCCAATCCATTAGCGACGTGATGCTGAATTCAGTGAGAGACATGAGAACTCTTGGTTCTAGAGAGGAGAGGAGGGTCACAGGGCTATGTGGACCTTAAGGATCACGATCTGTAGGAAGGTCATGAACTCGCTACTAACACGATCTTAGGCAAGCTTGGAACCAGTAAGAAGATAGATTCAATCTTAGCTTTGAAAGAACTCATAGTGTTGGAATAAATTATGCAGAGAAGATATATGTACATGATCAGTAGCTCGCAGGGGTTACTGGAACACTCGCTGCTTGACCTCGGCCACCTTTCGCTTCCTCGATTCAGTGAACAAAACATGCCGCTTAGCTAAAAAGATATTAGTCCTTTTTCATCTTTAAATCCTCTCAAATCAAACGTACCTAGAGGGTCGTATCGCACTTGCGTGACGATGGGCGAGGATCTGGGCCGGAAGATGTACCGCATGTACCCCGTCTTCGCAGACGATATCAGCTTGATCAGCGTGAGTCGAGACTTTTCCTCTGTAACTCCAGTTAGCTTCTGTCAACCGTAGAGTTCGCTATCATACTCGCCATCTCGTGGTTGTCAACCTCTTCTCTTCGTCGTGGTCGAAATTTTTAGTGTCAAAGTTGCGTCGTCCCAAAGAGAAAAGTGAGACTTGAGCCTCACCACCATTTGACGTGTTCAACTGCTAAGAGCCATGGACATTACGGGCCAGCTGAACGCTGCGTTTCCGACATTTGATGCCTTGCGTACGAACCTAGAGCAGGAGAATGCCAAGATTGAGAGCCGGGAGGCGGAGATTTCTGAGGCTCTCAAGCAAGAACGGGAGCTTTCTGCGCAGGAGCAGGCCGAAAAGTCTGGCAAACTGATGCAGTATTTCGACGGCCTTTACGAATCTGTTATTCAGAGAGTGCCGGATGAAAAGCATTTCAACGATTATCTAGGCGAGTCACGCAGAAGCGATGAAGGGAAAGCGGTGAAGGAAAAGTTCAAGCAACTGCAGACACTCAGCAAGGGCCACCAAGTGCTGATCCGGCTGAGGGACCTGCAAAGTAAAGGCGAACAGCTGTCTAGAGCATTGGCTGATGATTCAGACGCTGCTATAGATATATACGAAGAGATGCTGGAGGAAGAGCATGGCCTTCAGGTGTTTGCAAAGAGTTCGAACCCGGTGGTCAGCGCACTAGCTTCAAAGGGCGTTGAACAGTTTCAAAACGCAGTCAGAAATCCTATTCAGCAGAAACTGTCGGAGGATTTGCGTAGAATCTTGGCCGATGCGCATTGGCCGAAAGCCGCGCCGAGTGCCGACCAATTGATACCAGTATTCACCCGGCTTTTGAGGACTGAAAAGGTGGAAGAAGTGACTTCCAGCCGGCCTCAACCTCTCAAAGCGTTCAGTATACTTGCAGAGCAGTATGATCTGCGATTTAGATTCCATTTCGAAGGAGACAAGGAGACAAATCAACTGGACAAGCCGGAGTGGGCGTTTGAGCATTTCCGGGGAACGATAGACGAGCAAATACAGTTCCTTGAGAGTACAATTCGGGATGCATTATCTCAAGTGGACCGGTTCAGTGATAGGAGCCCGACGACTGAGTTTATTACAGCAATGCTGCCGTCTGTGTACCGCTTGCTGGAGCACACCTTCCCAATCGTTCTCGACTCGCATCCTGATCTGATCTCGCATCTCGTATACCAGACTGGCATTTTCGACGAAAGTCTACGAAAAGGTGAAGGTTCAGGCTATTACTACGTCCCTTACGGCCGGGGCGACGACTGGCGTGGCGTGACGGGGGATATTCTGGCCAGGAGCAATTACTTTGAGCGGTGGCTATCTGTGGAGCGGGAAGGCGCTGTCAAGAGATATTTGGAGATTGAAGAATCCAAAAGTGCTTTTGAAATCGATTTCGAAAGCGTCGATAGTGGAGAGACAAAACCTACTTATTCCGCAATCAATCTGAAGGATCTTCTAGAAGGTATCACCGAGCATTATAGAACGCTCAGAGGCGTCAACTACCGACTGAGATTCCTGCTGGATATTCAGATTGATATCCTTGACAGCTACTATAGCCGGCTGAACGATTCATTGAGCATATTTGATTCGTACTACGCCAGCATTACACGACCAATCGGCATGTCAGCGGAAGAGGCCAAGGAGTTGACTGGGTTCAAGGGTCTTGAAAGGCTGTGTAGAGTATACGGAAGCGCAGAATACATTGTACAAGCGCTGGAGACGTGGGGTCAGGATCTGTTCTTCCTAACGTTATGGGACGACATTACCAAACTGCGTGCCAAGAAGAAGAACTTGGACTCGAAAGTGAAGAATTCGATACAGGAGAAAAAGTCTTCTAATATTCCGCAGAATGAGGATGACGAAGGAACGTTGTTTGACGAGACGATTGCGTCGTACAGTACGTTGAAGAAGCGGTCAATGACCACAATGTCTAGTATTCTCAAAAAAGAGATGCAGTCATCTCTGCAGACTTACACGCGACAGTCTGATTGGAGGAGATCATCTGACCCGGTGGATATAAGTCCAGAACTGGCCAGTGCGCTGAAACCGCTCATACGAGATTTGCAGTTCCTCAAATCCTTCCATTCTAGCAACGACTTTTATCGCATCACGCGAACGTTTTCCGACGACTTGGCTATACATCTATGGAACCATATCGTGTGCTCGGGGTCGTTCAGCATTTCCGGCGGAAAGCAGCTGGCTAATGATGTATCTGAGGTGTGGCTACGGCTACAATTGCACCCGAATAAAGGTTTAAGGAAGTTGGAACAAGCGTGCGTTGTATTCTGCTCGGAAAAGACATCAAAAAACCATGCCCAACTTAAAGACGAGCTGCAACTCGACCGCTTGACTATCGATGAGCTCGAGACTGTGTGCATGAGACGGGCATGAGCTCCAAGAAACCATAAGTTAACTCTGTAAATATATAATACAATGCATCTATTTAGTAATGAGCCGACTCCATTGCCTCGGCAAGGCCGGCAGTCTCCTCGTTGACCTCCTTGGCCGCGTTCGTATCCACAAAAGCGCTGACATTTAGCGTGCCTATATCTCTTAAATTATCGATCCACGCACCCATACTGTGCACTATCCCTTCGTCCTCGGAGTCGTCCTCGTCTATTTGCAGATGCGACTCCCAGGCACGAGTGACAGAGTCCGTCCGCTGAAGTGACCGTATCGATGACGCCGAGCTGATACTTCGGCGAGACCGCGGGCGGGCATTATCATCGTCGTCGTTCGGGTACGTAAAGCTCGTATCCAGAGACAAAGTCGACAAATCCTGCTCTATAGGGCTTTCGCTTCGTTCTGGAATACTCACAGGAAGATACGTCTTCATCCCGGGACTCCTAATCACGTCAACGGGCCGCATGGGCTTTTTGCTCTTGGCCGAATTCAGAGACGCGGGCGTGTACGAAGTAACCGAAGAAGGTGCAGTCGACGAACATGATGGTGTAGGTTGGGGGTGTGAGTCTGTCGTACGGAAATGGTTCTCGACCAGATGGTCAATGACGGGCCACCCGTAAGCGTTGGCAAAGCGACGACGTACCACAATGTTGTTATGGGCGTCGGGTTCTAAACGAACAAGCACCTTTCGCCAGGTCATCTCGCGGTGCCATTCCCGTGCTATGCGCTCTTCGATCTTGGCTTTTTCCACTATATTGGACTCCATGTTCATGTCGAATGGTTTTCCTTGGGACTCCTCGCTGGATATTGATGAATTCGACGTGAACGACTTTGCGCTTCGAGGAGTGATGGGGCTCAATAAGGAATTCTTTTTCGTGAATCGACGGCTTGGCAGATCTTTCTCGCTGTAAACTCGATCGTGGAAAATGACATCTGGTCTAGATGCAGGGTCAATGATGAAATTCTGAGACGGCAACGGAGGCAGTAGAACCGAGACGCCACTTTCAAGCAATGTCGTCTTTTTGGGCACTCTGGTGAATGCCCCGTCGTCCTCGTTGTCTCCATTAAGAGTTTGAGAGCGCTGGTATATCTTTCCTGGCTTCTTGCCGCCAGCCTGCGGGGCTAAGAAGGAGAAGAGAGAATTGAATGGCCCTGTTATAGAATCGACAATTTCACCAGACTGTTTAGTAAAAGACTTGACAAAAGAGCCCTTGGATTTGGGCTCGCTTTCATTCACTTCTTCTGGAATCTCGCCCATTTCACCGCTACTGCTATGAGCAAGGGTTCCATTAGCTTTGCTTTCTCTAGCCGGCGAATCTGGTCCTAGCTCTCCATCAGGCGCCTCGCCCCGTCGGACTCTTGCTGCTTTACCCAAAGCCCGCCAGTCGAGATAAAGTATTGCCGCAGTTCTCAAAGGTACAATGCCGTCATTCACAGAATTTGCATACAAAGTTCTGTGGTTAAACCTTTTAAGAATCTCGTGCGTCGGACCGGTGGGTAATACTTGCAATAGAGGTTTGCGGTTCTTCTTGGTGCTCGGCTTCCACGTCAGACCGAGATCTTGGCCTGTTTTACCCGCAAAGCCCACGTCTAGAGCAAACTTGATGTATCCCGGATTCTCATTCGAAATTCCAAGGTGCGGCGTCGCTAGAGTGATAAAGTTCACAGGCTGTACCGTTTTGAAAAAGTCTGGCCTTCGGTGGTTTATGTGAGCAATGGCAAACGTCTGCACAAGCCCGCCTAGAGAATGGCCGATAAATGAAATCTTGGTGATTTTCGGATCGCCTTCCTTGTGTATTTCGGGAACCAGTTCGTCTAGAACATAATCTCCAACCCGCCGACCCAGATACTTGATGCCTTTCTCGGTCCTACAGGCATTGCCATGATAACCACGCACAATCAAGTTCTCCCCCGTCTCTTTCGCCGCCTCGTCTATTTTCTCCTTCAAAAAGAGCATATCTGCTCCAGTATTGGAATGCAAGCCATGGGTGATGACAACCAGATGGACCGGCTCGTCGGCCCTGGGCGTGGGACTATGCCATATATCCAAGGTATCCAGCTTTTGAACCTTCAATCCCGTGCTAGTTGCCGTCTCTTCAAGAACTGTTGAATGCTGATGCAAGCTTTCTTTACTATGTCCAATGAGAAGTTCGAATTGGACCTCAGTTTTAGTCGAGAAGAGAATCTGGCTGATAACGTCGACCGTCCATTTGTAAGTATCTTGGAACTTGTGCATATATAGCTGAGCATAGAATACCTGGCCGGCCTTGACTTGACTGTCGTACACGGGTTGCTCTGCCGTAGCGAAGAGCTTTTTCGATTGGTCGTAGTCGCCTGGCTTGACATCCACGTACAGAATGTACGGACCAGCAAGATACGCCGCCCTCAATGGCAGTGCTTCTAGATTTTTCACTCGCAGCCACAAGCATTGGTTTCCTTCGCTGTATCTCTGGTCCTTCGACGGAGTGTAGGTAACGACGAACCTGTTGAGCTCGCCGACTTTGACAGAGGACTTGGTGCGGTGAAGCACCTCCTTGCTGTTCTGCGGCATCTCGAGAAGTGGATTCTTGATACTTCCCGTCGATGGCCGGCGTAGGATGTCTGATGCCGAAATAACGTTGCTAGATGTATGTGATGGTATGCAGGCTGCGGGTGCCACTGCGCGGGACGCGCCGCGCGTTGAAGGATCCCCAGCGTGTAGTTCGACGACGACACTGGCAGTGTAGAGTATAGACACTAGAAGACAGCAACCCCGGTCCGGGAGTTTTCACGACAGCATGATACTGCCTGAGAATGCGCAGTCGAATCTCTTCCGTGCGGTATGTGAACGGCGTTCTAACTAGAAGTACTAACAGCGCTATAGGGCAACTACGCTCAGGTGGCTTACCGGCTGTTCGTCACTATGACTCCGAACCAGGACAAGCAGCTGCTGATGCGGGCACAGCACTCAATTCTCAAAGCTGACGAAGGTGCGTTGGTGTTTCTTCGTGGTAGCGAACTATGGGCGTTTTCGCTCAAAAGTACGCCGCCTCCGCAGCTCTCTGACTTTCCTGGGTTGACCGAAACGTCTACAGGACTGTTCCTTCCGTCGACGTTGGGCTCTAGTGATGCAGCGCTACATATACCGGCATATAATGCGTTGGTAAGTGCGATACGGGAGCTGGTGTTCCGATGTATAATGCGAACGACTGTATGTGTGCACTTTGGAGTCTCGTCTGTGATTGCAAACAACCATCTGATACATGTTGATCCCATTCTCACGAGTACGGGAGACTTGTTTTTGAAATCATACTACGAGTCTACTTCGTTACGGACGTTGAATAAGAATGAAAGTACCAAGCTTGCGAATCAAAAGGTGTTTTTGGCACCATCAGCGACAGTCGCAGAGTTCCTTGCGCCGTGTAACCAGCCAAGTAATATAGCCCAGTTCAACTTTCTTGTACAGGCGACGACGCTTGGGTTTTCAGCACGGGCAAAGGACCTCAAGTTCAAGGACTGGGCCCGGGTGAAGCTCGAGCTTGGCCGCGTGGTGATTTGGCCGTTGGATCTCATCTACTGGAGGCCGTCTACGAGATCAGCCGCTCCTTCCGAGTTTGAATGGTTTGATAATTTCGATACCATGACTTCAGCAGAGGAGCAGGCAAGCCAAGTCAAAGAGGCCGTTGATAGCCATGCCAGAGGCGTTGCAAACTCCCTGGCTCAAAATCATCTTGTAAATACGACAAACGCTTCGGCCAATACTCAAAACCCCACGCATCCAGAAAGGCTCTATCCGCAGCAGCAGAATCGGCCTCAACCTAATGTACAAAACCAACAGCAAAATCAAAATCAAAATCAAAATCAACAGCATCAGCAGCAGCAGCAGCAGCAGCAACTTCAAGCAGCCAGTGCTACGGTATACCCCACGCCTCCAGACCCACAGTTGGCTCAATACAAACGCCCTGATACCGAGGCGAATAGCTGGGATATGACTCCCAGTATGAACAATGAAGATTGGGGAGATGCAATGGAGGATGACGATCTGTTCGGTGGCGACGAAGTTACAGATGCAGACTTCAATTTCTTTGACAAGCCCGAGCCCGAAGAGTCTGCGCCTAAAGATGAAGTTATGCTTGATGCTGATAGTGAAACCGCTACTAAAACAGAAGCTTCAAAAGATGACAAGGTTCCTGAAAAGGAGCAAGAAATGTCCGTTGTCAAAGAGGAAGTTGTAGATTTTACAGCAGAGACAATGAGGCCTCTGGGTATCAATGGCACAGGAATGTTTGCTCCGCTCAAGTTCGATCCCCTAATAACTAGCTACTTGGATGCAAAGTACAAGGCCGGTGGCAGATATCATGTATCCGATCCGGAAGATGCTGACACAAACGAAAGCAGCTCCGACTCTGAATCAGACACTGCAGATGGTGCCGCTCCGCATGCTAATAAAGAACTTACCGAAAAGGTGTCTTCTCCAGTCAGCAGTCCAAAGAAAGAGGAGAGCTCAGAACTCGACTACTCTGCTGACTGGATCAACATTTTACTGTCGTCGGCCAATGAGGTTTCGGAGTCTATTGAAATCAATGCTATAGATACTCCTTCTCAGGCCGGTCTGACCAACTATGATCACTATGTCAATGCAATGATACAGCAGGTGGTCTGGGATGACGGAGCCCTTGCAGATTTTGCCCCCGTTAACAACACATACAGGGCCCCAGACTCTTCTCTGATACGACAATTAAGCGAATCGCTGAATCCCTTGCGACGGCTCACATTGCGTGATATAATGAATTACTCGGATGACCAGGCAGTGTCGCCCAATACTGATCCACACCCTCCGCCACTTTCACAAATCAGCACACCGAATCTCGAAGCCGAGTCCCGCCTCGATATAGCGAGCGCGACTCCATCGAAGTCTATGGAAGAAAAGGTACTGTCTGCAGCACAAGAAGAAACTCAACAGATAGAATCGGCGTCGGCCACGCAGCCAACTCTAGCTACCACGACCAATGTGTATCATCAACAAACTCCTTCTGTCAACGCACACCCGCAACAATTTTCCATGGAAGCACAAAGAAAAATTACCAGCAGCGTTTTTCAAATCGATGTTCCCTTCTATTCAGTGCTTCGAGGTGAGAACAAACTCAAAGCCAGAGCGCCAATCCTGAATTTTTGGAGGCCATTTGGCATCTCACCACAGCATGGTGCAAAGCGCGCTGAAGCGACGATGCTTGTCCCCTCTGGGCTCGCAAAAAGCTCCTCTTCCAAAGCCTTTATGGAGTCGCTTTGTAACATGTACGAAGGGTGTCAGCTTGGAGAGATGACTTTAACACCTCAATCCGAGACTCCTGGTATTGTGGGGTATTCTGCGTCTCAACATACTGTCGAAAGCGCGATTGAAGGTCTTCGGCAGGCTGCCAATGAGTTTGCAACAAGCTGGTTAGAAAGATGCAATGCGAAAAACCTCGTTCTTATTGTCGTCACTCCGTTCAATCAAGTATCGGCATTACTCGCCATTTCGCATATTTTCTACGATCTAAAGGATATGATATCGGAAACCAACCCTTCGGTCAATCTGGAGTTGCAAGTTCTGAGAGCAGACGACTTGGCTATAAAGAATAGTTTCACCGTGCCTTCGCAATACCGAATCTCGCGTTTATGCCTTCGCCTTTACGACAAGTTTGTGACGGATGATGTTGATGAAGAGTTCCCGCTATATGTGCAACGGATGCAGCCTTCATTCTCTATATCACGGCTTCCGAGCAAGATCCAACTCAAGTTTCAGCCAGCGCCTTCAAAATCGCTCATGGACGAAGATACTCTTATGCATGTTGCCTATTCCATTTCTCGAGATAAGCGATGGCTATGTGTTGCATGGACAGACCAATGGGGTGAGATGTCAAAAGTGGAGGCGTTTGTACTGAGACGGGCAGGGTCAAGGCCCAGGGCATATGAGCAGGTATTTTCGGAGGTTTGGGATAAAACTTTGACTCTGATGAACCGTATTCCAGTCAAGTGGCGGGTGGCCCTAGCCAAGATTGGTGCGATGACTGCCGAGGAATCGAACATATGGACATTGCTAGCTGAGGGTTCGTCGAACAAGGTCAATTTCTCGTATTTTTTGTCTATCAATGTCAGCCCCTCGATTTTACTGACTGGCGATTCAGCGCTGTTCCCTCATGGCAAGTACCAGAACAAACCTAACAACAAGCGGCAAAAATATGACAACGGCACGCCGATAACTCCTCAACGTGCAGAGGATTCCCCGGATACATACAGCATCACTTCTGGCGGGACGGCAGGGTCTGGCGAAACAGAGAAAGAGCACGAGGACTCGACAATTGTCGATGTGATGGATGTTACGTATGGCATAATCATGCAGGGACAAATAGGCAATATCGGCAGCACATCAAACCAGACCATTCTGAAACCATTGATATGCGGGTACTTGCTTAAACCTGCTGTCCAGGGCCAGATGGAGCAGAGGCTGTTGGAAGCGTCGCTAGTGCATTGTCCTACGTCGTATGATCGATCCATGAGGAGTCTTTTGCAGCATTATCGTCGGCTAGCGTCGCTCGGAGGTTATTCCGGCGTGTCGGAAGCCACTCATAGCATCCTTCCGTGGCATATCCAGGCGTGTGAAAAGATCCAAAACGTGTTGGCATATATCGACTAAAATATTTATTTTTTGTTCATAGACTAATAGATTTTTTTTGATTCTAATTGACCTTTTGATTCTGATAGTCGTCTTGATTCTTATAGACGTGGTGATTCAAATTCATCAATCTTAGTACGTCATTGATACTAATAGATACCATTATTGATTCTCACGGATATATTGATTCTCATGGACGTCTTAACTTTAATAGACATCATTCTTTATTCTCATGGACATACTGATTCTCATGGAACTCCTGGTTTTAATAGACATGTTGATTGTAATTGGCATTGATTCTAATAGTCATTGACTCTAATTGGCATTGACTCTTATTGGCATTGATTCTCATTGACATTGATTCTAATATGTGCTAGTCTTGATTCTAGAAGCCGGACAGTCATCAGGTCCTTCACTGTGAATCAAAACACTGATATTTGGTCGGGTTGGCGAGACACACATCCCTTGGGGCCAAAGTTGCTTGCTTAATCGAGTACATTCGTTCCATTATTCATTCTGCTACGGTTTCAAAGTGTGAAATTTCGTTCCAATAGTACCATCTTTGCCAATTGTTTGGAACGAGGCATCTGAGCGTCGAAACTCGCCGCCTTTCAAGAGATTCGTCGCCATATACTCTTATAATCCTGAATAAGTAATGCATACAATTTATATCCGGCTTTCGTATGGTATCCTGATTGATAAGTAAGATATTGTTATACGTATCTCATGTATAACTAATATCAATGATGCAAAGAAGAGTATTAGGCGGCTTGGTTATAGTCATCATTGTAATAGACAAAAATCATTCATTCTGATAGATGTATCTTGTTGCTAATAGGAGAATACAGATACTAAATAATACAGTGAATGCAATTGAGCCGCATCTACAGAGGCTCAACCTTTTCCTCTCGGCGCGCTCCTCCCATCGCGCCTGGAAAATATCAACATTACCACCACCAAGCCGCGACATAATCTTTTTGCTCCAAGATGAGCGAAATGGCTGTGGATTCGCGAGACTCGAGCGACGTATATCTGGATGAAGATCTTGATAGGTTTGCTCGGGCACTCGAGAACAGCCGCGTCAACCATCTGGACGTCTTAGACCAGTACAGATCCATCGCCAGCGAACGGTACGAGATTTTTGAAAGAAGAAGAAACAAGATCTAACATATAGGGCGACGGAATCGTTTGAGAAAGATAATAAACAATTCGAGCAAGCAGAGCTCGAGGCACGGTTATGGGCATTGGTCCAGAATATATACAGCTTCCGACTCAGTCCCGGTGCTCAACCCATTGCAAAAAACGACTTTAACAGCGACGCAGTGATACAGGAAGGGTATCTAAGAGAACACACAAAGAGCCGCGAACTGTGGATTATAGTCAGCTGGCTCTACGACTCGATGATTGCTCCAGACGAGCCTAGTGACCTAAGGGCGACGCGGTGGCTGTACACGAAAAACGATATCAAGAAGGCACGGCTGCAAAAGTTCCAAGGCGGGCTGCTCAGACAAACAACCAATGCGCCTCGGCGGTCGAGTGTATTGGCTCCTCGTCCTGACGCTGAATTGGTGGCGCATCTCGATGCGGACGCTCCGATTCGGGAGAATAAGGGGATAGCCAAGGACGACGAAGAGTTTGACCACTCGATCTACAAATGCATATTCCAGCAGTTACTTGCCAACCAGGTCGACGACGCGCTAGAACTCTGTGAAAAGACGAGGAATTACACACTGAAGCTGGCGATTAGAGGCATGGTCGGGTACGTGGATAAAGATATAGACGCGCCGCTTCTGGACGAAGACGTGGACGAAAGCGCAGGCATTGAGAGAAAAGCGCTGTGGAGAAGAATGTGCTACGAGTTAGCCAGGACGCAAAATATCGACCGGTATGAGCGGGGGATATATGGGTTTCTAAGCAATGACCTGTCGTCGGTGCTCGACTTGTGTGACACATGGGAGTCGCAACTGCTTGTGTACCTTTCACATGTGCTAGCAGAGGACTCGGAGGCTCCTCTCAAAGAGTCTGGACGAATCGAACCGTCTGTAAGAAAACTCAACGAGCCTCCACAATTCCAAACGAGCGTTCAGACTGTATTGGATACCCTGGCACATTCATCAAATCCGGTCGTGCGGCAACAGAGCGAAGACCCCGTGCGACAATTGGCAGGCGCGGTAATAAACGACACTGTTAACTTAATTGTCGATCAGCTAGGGTCAAACTTGAAAGCAATGCTTAGTGGCGACCTCAATAACGCGCTTGCAAACATGCCATACCTGATTCGAATCATCACACACCTTATTCTGTACCTACAATCACACAATCGACCGTCTGGTCAATCTGACAGTGTAACGACGATTGTACAGGCATACATCCAGATTCTATGCCATGAAGATAAAAGCCACCTGGTACCACTCTACATTTCATACCTGGACGACGAGCTTGCGGCAGAGACGTATTCTTTCATTCTGGCCAATGTCACCGACCCCGCTGTGCGGAAACGGCATTTGGAACTGGGCAGAAAGTACAAGCTGGACATGGACCACATTGTACGGCAGGCAGTAGAGCGAGTGTTTGAAGAGAGCGTATCAAATTACACAATGCGCCCCAAGGGCCAGCTTGTCATGACTATCGATGACACCGACACACGACTCTGCAACGCGGTGGAGTGGTACGCCAGTGCCAACTTATTCGGTGACGCGATCCACGGGTCTGTGTTCCTATTGAGAAAGCTGCTCATCACAGGAAGAGTCCAAGCAGCCAAGTACTTTGGTACCCGGATCTCACTAGCCAACATGCTCAAAAAATACGACGCCCTCTCTGCCGGCGGCGCAGTGGCGGCAGAAATATCCAACAGCACCCGCGCCGAAGCGATTGAGTACGACCGGCTGCTGCAATGCCTCAACGCTATTGGCGACTGGCAGTCCAACTACGAGCAATTGCTATCCAAGCAGCCGCGACCTACAGTCACATCGGCACCCAAGGCGTGGCAGTCGCAGTCGCTGCCGATGGTATCAGATATTTCGGACAGAGTACACGATATCTGCGCCACGTGGGTGGTGGACCTATTATCGTCGCAGTACTTTGACGAAGATTCCGAAGACTGGGCCACAATCGAGCAGCTAAGGCGAATGTATATTCCGCATTTACTACTAGAGCTCGTCCAGGTACTTACACAGGGTCAGGTGGTGCACGGCAAGTTTTTGAAACAGGCCGTGGAGCTTGCAAATGTCGTTGCGGATGAGGACACCCAGCTGTACAAGTACTTTGAGGAGGAGGACTTACTACAAGAGTTTGTGCACAAAGTAACAATTGCGTTTACTGACGGGATTGCCAATGGAGAGCAGGGAATTTACGTATAAATATTGGAGCAAGTTTTTTTTATAGTCAAAGAATAAATGCACAATCTCTAGATCTAATTAAGAGCGGCGGCCTTTTCGTACAAGAGATCGACAACGCCAGACATATGCTTGATGGTCTTCAGTGCCTCATCGTACGTTCGATCAGACTGTGGTTCAGTATAAACATACAGCCAGCCACTACCCTGGTCCAACACGCCGTAAAACACCTTGTCCAGGATCATCTGGCTCAGCTTGCTCTCGACCTGACGCGTATCCAGACCGACCAGCGCGGCGACATGCGACAGCTCGACACACGAAAATGGTTCAATCACCTTGAGCAGGTTCTGTTGCGTCAAATTATCATACAGTTGTGAAAAGTGTGACCGGATAAACGGATCAGACGACAGCTCGTGCTTGTACTCGTCCAGCGCGACCTCAAACTCCTTCAAGCTTCTGTTCTTGTGCGCATCGGCAATCGCCTTCATGGCATCCAAATCCCGGCCAATGTACTTTTGAACAGACTTGTTTTTCAGCAACGACTGCACGTCATCCGACAGGTTCAACATAATCTTCGACAGAAGCAGGTATTTAAGAACTGGCAATGCCTGGGGATCGTCCTGGCCCATGAACCCTTCAAACGATTCGTAGAAATATGAGTATGCTGTTTTGTAGTCTTCTTCCTCAGATTGCAAGATGCCGCTCATCTTGTCAAGCGTCGCCTGCATCAACGGCGGGCAGTATATCGAATTAGCCGAGGTTCTTGCACTGGTGAGAGAAGCCCTGCTCTTGGGAATGTTCCTCAATGCCTGGTACACCTTCGCCTCGAGCAATTGCACCTCTACCAGCATCATCTTATCATCTAATCTCTTCAACTCCCGAAGCAGGTTGTCGATGAGATCAATTGCCTGGTGGTAGGCCTTCTTCTCATAAAGCAACCCAAGCAGTCGAACCTGCAATGCCTGCCGTAAAAAGTTTCTCTTCTCGCTTGTTGCCCAGTCAATGCTTTCTTGGGTGGTCTTGAGCAGAATGTCCTGCGAGTCTGGCACCTCCGAGAGCATGTCCAGCAGGTTTCTGATAATCTTCGCAGTCTTGGACTTGGCAAACCCGCCCATCACCGTACGAGACTTTTCAATCAGCCCAGCGAGGTTCTGGGCTTGCTTGTGGGTCTTGTAGAGCTGGCCCAGCTCGAGCAGAGCGGCTTCCTGCACTTGGATCTCGCCTTCATTGGCGTTGCTCGTCGCCTGCCTCTCAATAATCGTCTTGTACGTCCCTTCGGCCGTGAACAGATCATTGGCGGCCACGGCATCACGCGCCGTCTTCAACTCCTGGCTGTCTACCTTGAACATTGTGAAGTACGTGAGATGGATTTGTGATCACAGCGCCTGTGTTATATGTCGGCGTTTGAGTGTGGCGATTTGGGTGGTGGGAGCGCGCGCCACACAGAAACGCGTGTGCAGGGTAAATCTTGAGCCGCATTCTCCAGGGACGAGAGCCATCTCGATCCAATTGGCTGTAGACTGTAGACTGTGATTTATTTGAGGATGCTAGTTCTATAGAGATGTTCGTAGTTCAATTCTTAGTAGAGTTCTACTAGATGAAGTATCCAAAGAGTGCAGATGGCAGCGGCCCCATCACCACGGTGACCAGAATCCCACGGCGGTGAAATCTTTTGTTTTGCTTTGACAACTTCTCCAAACTCCACGAGCCAAACACCTGCAAACCATGTCCTTCAACTCCACTGCTGGAACGGCCAGTAACCCTGGTGCATTCAGCTTTGGCACGAATGCCCAGGGCTCGAACGCGACAAACGCGTCTGGAGGTGGCGGCCTGTTCGGCAAGCAAGGCACCTCTGGAGGGTCCAATCTGTTTGGCAACACACAGCAACCACAGAACACTACTCTATTTAACCAGAACAAATCGCTGTTTGGACAATCGCCTGATGATAATAAGAACGCCAACCAGGCTGCTACGCAGTTTGGCCAGAATGCTGGCGGTAGTGGTTCATTCTTCGGCAACAACTCTAACAACAACAACAACACAATGCAAAGCCCCAATCCATTGAACCAGAGCATTTTCAGCCTATCATCTAGCACTCAACTGGTGCCTGCGAATATGAATGACAGTATCGCGAGTCCAGCTCCGTTGACGCATTCTCAGTCCGCAATGGGCGGCCTTAATTTATCCACTTACTCTTCATCCTCACGAGTTCACACCCCTGGCCCTTCATGGGGATCCAAAGAAAGGACGTATATACCCGCTCACATGTCGCAGTCGCGGCAGAAGAGCTCTTTTTCATCTCCAGACCGCCAGGCTCTAGCATCAACCAGTCGTCACGCCTCGATCTCGCAGTCGCCGCCAGCATTTGGCCAATCGTTTGGCACTCCAAAACCAGCACATGCCAAGCGGTCTAATGTTATCGACGAAGAGGATCTGCCACCGACGGAGAGTATTTACGATATATCTAACAAGTCTTCGCCCTCAAAGTCAACAACTTACTCTTCAGGTCTTCGACGATCGGAATCTATCAAGGGCGGCCTAGCCGAGCGTCCCTCAGACGATCTGAGTGCCAATTCCGTCATTGTATTTGGATTCCCACCAAGCCTGGCTTCTTCAATCATCAAGCACTTTTCAAGATTTGGCGAAATCTTGGAGAATGTCTCTGGTGGCGGTCCTTCTAGCCCTTCAAAGTCAGGATCTGCATCGCTGCCTGTCCAGTCCGGTTCCAATTGGATCAAAATCACGTATCGAAATGCATCCAGTGCTCAGCGAGCTCTGGGAGAGAACAACTCCATGTTTGCTGACCAGTATCTTATTGGATGCACCACAGTAAGCTCGACAAACAGCCGTGAGCTGAGCGCTGCTAGTGCCAAGATAATGAACTCTACCGGTGTGAATGAAGAAGACGAGATGATGGATATCGACTCTCCACCAAGAAAGGTCTCACCATCTGAGGGCCTCTATCCAACTGTTGAAGGACAAGGCTCTTCCAAAGCAAAAACGTTGCCGCGAACGGTATCAATGCCAGTTTTAGCCGGCGGCAATGGGAAGCGAATACAAGTCCAGAACAACCGCTCTATTTTCGACAACAAGCGCTCTGTACGATTTGTGCCGTCCATGGCAAATGTGAAGGAACCCGCTAACCAGCACAAGGTCAAGGGCAAACAGGGCTGGCTAAGCTGGGCCAACAAACGAGCGCAAGAACTCGTTTTCGGCTGGGATGACTTGTAATGTATTTTTTTCTCTTTTAGAGATAGCATGTAATTGCTATATTGTAATATACAAAATTAATCAATTAATATAATACATTATCGCGACATGTCCATACGCGCCGCCACTATCCTATACCCTTCATCAGTCACCGACTCATAGCGAAAGGTCAATTCGAATCCTAGTTTTTCAAAAAACGGTATTTGCTCCTCTGACGCAAAATCAATCATAACTTTCTGAGGACCAACTGCGCGGTGTTTCCCGTCTCCAGAGACAATCTCAATGCTATGACTCGGAATCTGATTGAGCATGTATTCCAGAAACGACTGCTCCAGCCCTTGATCTTTATACCGCCTGTCTATACTGAACCATTGCAGTACTAGTGAGTCCATAGGCCTGTACACCTCTGTAACTAGCTGGTCATAGGTCATCTTTGAAAGCTCGTCCCCACGCGCGGCTGAATTGGTATCAAAGAGCGGAAACTTCTCGTCTTTATCTTTGAGCAGTGATTTCATCCGATTATTCCTGAATGGATGCGATTTATATTTCCAGAACATGAGTCGATCCAATATCGTCCGGCCGATAGTGGCAATCCATTTGTATATCGTGAAGAAAACGGAGTTCATACGCAGCCTTTTCAAAGTCTCTTGCTCCATGCTCTTTGGCACTTTCCACAGCCCAAACCCTACCATTATGCTTTCGTCATACTCGTTTTTCGTAAACAACCCCCATGCTATACTTCCCTTCTTCAGTGTGACGGCGTGCATGAGGTTGCCAAGTGAAGTACTCACCATGGCCGTTTTCATGGCCTCATGCGTACGGCGGCGTAGCCGTTCTCTGGGATCTAGAATCGTCTGCCTTATGACTTCGTATGAGACGGGCCTAAACTCTGGCCCGACCCAATGGAGAAATGCCGGTGTCGTGTGGATTCCTTGGTATAACGCTTCTCCGATTTCTGCAGTGCGGCGAGCACCGATTCTCCAAGGCGCCATGAGTTTCACTTGATAGTTTCTGAACCCTGGCAGAGGCTCCTTCTTGGGTATCGCCTCCATTGATATGCTGAATGATGATGATACTGTCAGTTGTCAAGAGTCAAATATCGAGAACTGCTGATGTGTGGGGTTTAAGGATGCAATTTGGGTTTGTATGAGAGCGCGAGGGAGGGCTTCGAGTGATTCAAAATGTCTATGTACAAACAGTCTAACTTTTTTCTATTCCGTGTCACTTTCTGGATAGAGGTGAGGCATGGAGTTCTGAAGGATCACGCTTCCAGGGCCTTGACCGTGAAAGCGGCGTGACTGTGGGCTGCAACTTGATGGAGTTGAGGCTGGCCCGCTGTCGCAGTGTGCTCGACTGGTTCGAAGAAGTAGAACTGGAATTCGGACGTACCGGAGATGCCCATGGGGATGGTTGAGTCAGACGCATACTCTGTCGTCTGCTGTCTTTCAGGTCGTGAGTCGTATAATGCTTCATGGGCGATGCAGCGTACACTTCTACTGTCCCGTCTGTGCCCACTGCTACGTCTCTTTTCTGGGTATACAATGTCGGCTGTACCACCTTTTTGCCGTATTCACCAAGAACCTCGCTATGAAGAATTGCGCGGTCTTTCGATTGGACGGTGAATTTGTAGACTAGACCGAATAATGACGCGCTGAGTGCGACCAGTAGCAGAAACGTAAACCCGCTCGCAGGGCCGTACATTATAGCAAACACATGAAGTGGCGAAAAAGAGCAACTGAAAAACAAATTGAACTTTGGCGGATCCCAGATATTCAATTCCCAGACTTGATCATCAGATGCTGGTTCTGTCGGGGCCCTCCAGTTGAGAATTTTCTTCAGCGGCGATTGCCCCGGCACGTTTGGCGATTCGTAAGTGCTTTTGTGAGCTGATGGGGTATCTGGTGTATTTTGCAAGTCTCTTCCCATGAGAGTGTATTTCTTCGACTTTCTAGTCGTGTAAATTGTGTTGAATATGCAGAGAATAAGTAAGGAGGCCGTGAGTGTAGAGAACTGTTCTATTAGTGCCTCATAGTTGAGCATTCATCACTTACAAACACCGTCAAGAGCGGTTTCCGTCTTGGCATTCCTGGTATATTGTCATCAGACAGAAACAGCGAGTCTGTTTGGTCGGACCGGCTGTAAGTCGCGTAGAGCCTGCAGATTAGCAGGAGAGCGTCGCATGCAAGGCCAGCCGGCACCGCCAGCTGCTTGGCGTGGCTGTCCCAGTCAATCAGTTCAATCGCTTCATTGGCCGAAAGCCATAGATCGAATGGCATTGTTGCCAGGCGTGCACTCAGCGGCTGCCTGCGAACCACCCGTCGTCGCGACATTTGATGTTTTGGTTTGTGTTGAAACGATGCGAGACAAGAATTCTTCAGTGGCGGCGACTAGTCAGATTGCGGCTGGAATTCTTCACGAAACTAGAGAGATTCGAACAATCTTAGCACATGTGAAGAAGTTGAAGAACAGACTATGGTTCCATGGCGATTTTACAGTTGCTGTTGAACCAAGTTCACCGCTTTGACCTGGTAAGCGCTGCGGCTCAATAGCAGCGTGCGGCGCCAGAGCAGCAAATCACTCTTCTTTGGTATGATATGGACAGTCCATATCATCTAGAAAGAAAGGAATATCTTTGATACCATATTCAGCAGATATTCATACTAATTGTGGCTCACAGTTGTGCTGAAATGCGATTTGCCAAATGCCTCATCACATCAGCCGTGCAATATTACCGCCACATCACTTCTCAACTCCTCATCCATCGACGTTTCCTTGATCATTTCAACACCGCAAGATGAGCGAGCTGGGCACGAATGAGAGCCAGGTGCTGGCCCAGTTTCTGGAGGTGACGAGCTGGGATAAAGATGAGCGTGAAGCTATCCAGCTGCTGGAGTCGGCAAACTGGAACCTGGAGGTATGGCATAATGAGAGCAACATTTGAGCTAATTCATTCGCTAGACTGCGCTTTTGCTGCATTTCGAAGGTGGACTAGATACTGGAATAGGCGGACCATCGACATCAACTTCAACGTCAAATACACATGCCAATACAAGGCCGTCTTTCTCTTCGGCTCGGCCGGCCTCGTCGTTACTGGAAGAACTTCAAGCGCAACAGCCGGAGCATGATCTGGCTCCTCGTATAAACCCGGCTCCTTCTATTTATTCTCCTCGAACCGGAGGCTTCTCAATCATACAAACAGTGCTATTTGCGCCATTCACGCTGGCGTATCGTGTGTTCAATGGACTCATCTACTGGCTATCGTTGGTGTTTCCCTTTCTTCCGCGATTCACAGGATACTATCCAGCCAACAGAAATGCGACACATTCAGATAACTTGGCATCATACAATCCCAGAACTATTGCAGCAAGGTTGATCCGGTCTTTCGAAGAACGTTATGGCGAGAATGAGGTACCGTTTTTGGAATGCGGCTACACTGAGGCTCTTGACCGAGCGAAAAACGGGCTCAAATACTTGGTCATTGTACTAGAAAGCTTTGAAAACGACTTGACCGACGGATTCAATCGGGAGGTTCTGCTGAATGACCGAATGCTGGCGTTCTTGAAAAGAGAAGACTTGCTACTGTGGGTGGGAGATGTTAAGGAATCAGAGGCTTATAATGTCGGCTCAAAGCTACAAGCTTCAAAGTATCCCTTCATGTCGCTTATTGCGCCTACACCGAAAACTCCGACATCAAATACGGTTGTAATGACTGTGCTAGCCAGATACCGCGGTGCTTTGAATGCATCCAGCGTTATTGGTGCGTTTGAAGATAAAATAGACGAGCATCAGCCAAAGCTCATGTCGCTAGTACTAGATAAACAGGAGCGAGACTCGAGTCGCCAGTTACGAGAAGAACAAGACTCTGCATATGAGCGAAGTCTGAGGGCCGACCGTGAGAGACAAGAAGCAGTGAAGAAGGAGGCAGAAGAGAGGCAGTTGAGAGAAAGGAAAGAGAAGGAAGCCCAGGAGCAGGAAACCAAGCGATTGCTCGAGAAGGAGCAAATGCGGGCGAAGCAAGAGTCGATGAGGTCAGAATGGCGGCATTGGAAAGCAGCCCAGCTTAAAGCACAGTCGAAGAAAGAAGAGCCTGGCAAGTATGCCAGAGTCAGTCTTCGTTTGCTCTCTGGAGAGCGGATTGTCCACAAGTTTCACGAATCTCAGAGTTTGGAAGATCTGTATGCGTTTGTTGAATGCTACGATTTGATTGTGGGTGACGACTTTGACGGCATGGAGTCCGAGCCAGAGGGTTATGTCCACGAATTCCTGTTCGAACTGGTCAGTCCCATGCCGAGAAAGGTGCTGGAGCCTAGTGCCAGTTTGAAGGTGAGAGACGAGAGCACCATCTATCCAAACGGAAGCTTGGTAGTCGAGCAACTGGACGAAGAGTCCGATAGCGATATAGAATAACCAACCAACATGGCTGAATAGTTTGGAAATATGAGTGAAAAACTAGAATATGCTACTGTGGAGTGCGATTTAGCATTCTCGTCTAACTCGTCTAACCTTATCCCATCAAGACCCTGAAATTTCAACATACAAACTGCAGCTAGAATATCCATAACGCAATATCGACCAAACTAGAGCACAAATTCGTAAATTCTCGTGGTTGTTGATACTCGGCTGATAGCGACGCATGTTTTTCCGTTGTGTGGGGGCCATGGCCATCCAAGGCGCATCATCATGAAAGCGGCCTCCGCACACGATTATCAGCGTCGACTTGTAATAACCACAACCATTCCTCATACACAACACACACTATGAGGGCAATTCCGCTCAGCTACCAGCGGACAATGTCGCTGGTGGCCAGCTTCTTGGCCAGTTTAGGGTGCGGCACAATCTACGTGTACTCGGCATACTCGACGCAGCTGGCTGACCGGCTCGACTTGTCGGCGACAGAGACGTCGCTTATCGGCATGACGGGCCCATTGGGCGTATCGCTTTTAGCGTCGGTCGCAGGATACGTTGTAGACCATTATGGGATGCTTCTGCCGTGTGTAATGGGCACTGTGGGGTTGCTGCTGGGTTACTCGACGTTGTACTACGCCTACGTCCACACTATCCGACAAGTGTTCTTGCTGTGTCTGGCAATCGGACTCGCAGGCTTTGGAAGCACGTTGACGTACAGTGCGTGTATCAAGACGGTGGCGCTGAATTTCCCTCGGCATCGCGGTATGGCGGTCAGTATTCCAATGTCGGCGTTTGGGCTCTCGGCGTTCTTGTTCTCGACGTTGGCGGGTCTGGCGTTCCCGGGCAACACTGCCAAGTTCTTGGAACTGCTGGCTCTCTTGACAGCTGGTCTATCGTTTTTGAACACTCCGTTTATCAAAGTGCTGAGACCCAAGCATGTGGAGGTGGATAGCGAGGGACAATTGGCTAATAATTCTGAGGAGACATTGAATGCTTCTCAAGAGCGCCAACCGTTGGTCAATTCGCCTCCAATTCCCCAATCGCACGAGGAAAGTGATGAAGAAGATGGGGAGAACCAGGATAGCGAATCGTCGTCAGTTCTAGCAGAGTACGCACATAAATTAGTAGCAACAGATGTTGCGAGCGATCCTCAGACGGCAGACGATACTGAAGAAGAGATTGGCGGCATTCCACTACTCAAGCGATTGAGGTACTGGCAGCATTTCATTGTGCTTGGATTAATGAGCGGGTCGGGCCAGATGTACATTTACTGCGTCGGATACGTCGTGAGGGCATTGATGCATTTCGGCAGCGCTGAAGGTCCAGACCCGTCGCAGATGCAGAGCATCCAGGCGCTGCAAGTGGCCATCATCTCCATCTCCAACTTTTCCGGACGATTATTCAGCGGGTTTCTGTCCGACTACGTGATCAAGAAGTACGGCTACCAGCGTCTGTGGATGGTACTGCTAGCAGTCATGTTTATGATTGTGGGCAACATCTCCGCGCTCAGTATCCGCATTGAGCACCAGATCTGGGCGGTTTCATTCTTGATCGGGTTCGGGTACGGCATGACGTTTGGCGTGTACCCGACCATCATCTCCGAGTCGTTTGGCATGCGCCACTTTTCGCAGAATTGGGGCCTGGTCACAATCTCGCAGGTCATCTCGTCGTACCTCTACTCGTACGTGTTTGGCCGAGTGTTTGACTACAATTCCGTGTCTAAGGGAGATGGCAGCGACGGCATGATTTGTTACAAGGGCAGGGGCTGCTACGGCAAGGCGTTCCAGTTCTCACTGTTTCTTAATATTGTCACAGTTGTACACATTCTATATGTGATCTATTCTGGTCGGCAGCGCCAACTCAGGAGAATAAATAGACGCATGCTTCGTCTACGAGAGCAGGCTGCTGACGCACAGCTGCTGTCGTCGTCGACTACTTCGCGTGGTGCATAAAATAAATAAAGTTATTGTCCTCTGAAATGGGACAGGTCGTGTTAGCGAATCTTCGGGGGTTGTCACTGTTAGAGAAAAACAGCTACCAAAGAAAAGACTGTTCAAGGGATCAAAACAGCTTACCAAGAGGTTCTTCATCCAACGGTTGGATAAAAACACATAAAACATAGAATCAAATCAAACAAAAACAAAAGATATAAGATAGTAGAAAGCCACAAATCGGCGTAAAAAAACAGAACCCACATTACCAAGTGCCGTCGTCGGCAGCTGGTGGAGGAGGAGGAGGAGCACCAGCGCCTGGAGAGTTACCACCCCGTTGTGGAGATGGACTTCGTCGCGAGTTGACTGGTGATCTAGAACGAGAACGTGAGTACGATCGATTGTTCTTGTCCCGGTCGTCAAAGTCCCGGTCTCGACGCCTGTCGTCGTAACCTCCTCGTCGGTCACCAGATCTGGATCGGGAACGTCGTCGGTCATTGTAACCGCCTCGTCTGCCGCCACCGCCGCCGCCTCGACGGAAATCGTCTCGACGACCTCCTCCGTATGGTGGACGGCCAGAAGGTGGTGGTGGAGGACGTGGATCCTCCTTGACATTGACCGACTGGCCACGGAAGTCCTTGTTGTCCAAAGAAGAGATTGCTCGCTCCATATCATCTCGGCTGTTGAACTCAACGATACCGGTGCCGTCGCCCTTACGGCAATTTGCATAGTGCACCTGCACGTCTGCAGACCTGGCAAAGTCCTTGAGCTCCTGCCAAGGCGTATCCTCTGGAATACCTGTCACAATTACACGGTACCCGCCGCCAGACCTGTCATTTCGCTGCGACCCAAATCGATCGTTTCGGTCACCTCTTCGAGGCTCACGATCTCGATATCGACGGTCGTCTCTGTCTCGGTCTCGATCACGATCACGCGGTCTGTCAGTCTTCTCCTTGGCAAACTCCACCTGCAACGCCTGTCCGTGGAAATCCGAGTTGTTGAGCTCATCAACAGCGCCCTGCGCATCATTGTTTTCGCTGAACTCTACAAACCCATAGCCACGCAGGATCTTGACGTCGTTGAGCTTGCCAAACTTGCCAAACAGGTCTTCCACCTCGGACCGCCGCACTACAAAAGCGTGTTAGTCAAACAACAACAACAACAGAAACACCACATACCGTCAATAGGAAGAGGACGCACGAAGATTCGTACTTCAGAAAGTGGTCCCGACATTGAACAGAAGAAAAAATTTCTTTCAAAAAGTGTAGTGTAAGAAGGAGGAAATTCAAGACACGCCGACAAGCTCAAGTCGTTGTCGATGTCCCAAGCCGCGCTTGAAGTGAAATTTTCAGTTCGAGGTGAGATCTAGAAGCTGTAGACAGAATGCTATTAAGGCGCAACTTGTTAGCATTGAACAAACCGTATACAGTATGTGCTCAGCGCATACGATTTCTGAGCACTAGGCCACCAGCCAGTCCGATTCCGCCACGGCGCGGGCCGGATCTCACCAAGGTCAACCGTCTCAAGGACCGGTTCGACTACTGGAACCAAAACTCCAAGCACAAGAAGAAGGTCGCTGCAGGACTCATCGCATTGTACATAATCACTGCAGTTGCCGGCATTCAATATTTAAGAGATACCAAGCACAAGGCGACCGGGGAGCCGTCGCCGTACCAGCCATTGGGCGACGACGAAGAAGAGCATGCTGGCATTCCTCCAGCAAGAGACACTACTGAAGTGTATGATGCATTGGCAAGTGACTACGATAGCAAGATTTGGTGGGAAGAGTTTCTAAGTTACATCTGGCTCAAGCGGAGAAAGGTGATGAAGAACGTGCAAGGAGATGTGCTGGAGGTTGCATGCGGTACGGGCAGAAACCTGCCTTACTTTCGTCCAGCAAATGTAAACTCGATAACGTTTCTAGATACGTCACGAGCCATGCTTGAAATCACAAGGCAAAAGTTTGAAAAGAGATTTGCAGACTACGCCAATGTTCAATTCGTCAAGGGCCGTGCAGAGGATCTGGAAAGTCTAGTCGCTAGCTCGGGGCAAAAGTTTGATACCATCTATGAAACTTTTGGACTATGTTCTCAACAGGATCCAGATGCCGCTTTGAAGAGTTTCAAGTCGTTGTTGCGGCCAAATGGACGTGTGGTTTTATTGGAGCACGGCCGGTCCGATAAGGACTCGCTCAACGAGCGGATGGACAAGAAGGCCGAGTCCAGAGCCAAGGAATGGGGCTGTAGGTGGAACTTGGATATTAGCCAAATCGTCGAGAGAAGTGGGTTTGAAATTGTTGAGCAAGATCGATACCACTTTGGTACGACTTACTTTTACGTTTTGAAACACAAGTCGTCGATAGAATAAATTAAAAGAGTATGCTACTAAGATGCCTCTTGGGCAATTGCCTCGTTTGCTAGACTAATCTTGACATCGTTCTCGACCAGATCGCCGGCATTGGCATATGCTAAACTGGCTTCGTACGTCGCTATAAGTCTTGCCTCACTGATTCCCACTTCATTAAACGCTAGAGCTTTTATGCAGTTGACATATCGTGCAATATTCTCTCGAACGCTGAACGGGATCTCTTCGTTAATGTCGCTGTAAATTTCGAGACCAGCTTCTTCTTCAAGTCTTGTAATCGAGACGTTTGCTGCTTGAGCCTTGGCACTCTTGTTAAGCCAAATGTACCCATTGATACCGAGAATAAGGTCTACATTACCAGGGAGGCGATATTGATGTGTTCTTAGTCGAATAACAAGCGAGGACGGTACAGAAAGGAAGAACCCGTTTCGCAGCTTGCCGTAGCGTAGAGATCGCGTGTGTAGTGAAGCACCTCCATCGGCATACAGCCCTTGAACCTCAGCGTTCAACAAATCTCCCTCTTTGAGAAACTGCCGCATTTGCAGCTCATCGCTTTCACTTTTTCTTCTCAAAACTCCACCTGGAAGATTCACAGATCCTAGCAATAGTACAGCGTCTTGACTAGCTCCAATGTCGACTTTCCATCGCTTGTTGCCGACTTCGGTGATCCTGCCAATGACATGATCTCCAACCACCGGCACATACCGCCCACGAATTGCCTTGACACTCAGCAGCTTGTTGACTTTAGATATCGTGCCAGCGACAGATGAATATGTCCTGTCGTCTATTGAATAAGTTCCGTGGCCCCTCATCCAGATGGCATCTTGAGTGACGAGCTCACCGGGTGTTACGAGCGCATCGGCGGACATGCTCTGACCCTCGCCGTCAACCTCGCCCATGGACACATCCGAATCGCTGTCTGCATCTTCAAATTCAATCTGGTCTTCGTTTTCCTCTACTTGTCGTGAGGGCGTGGTTATCGATATAACAGGCATGTTTGGTGTAGGCGGGAAAGTTTCGAGAAAAAAGTTTCAGATGGGATCACGAAATTTGATAACGACGTTTTATGTACAAGCGACTGCTCAGCACAATGTCGAAAGCAGTAGAACCCAAAAGAGAATTCTTGCCGCCTGTTAACCGTTCAATGCGGATACTGGATCGCGAGTTTTTCAGGCGCGATATTCCACTGGTGGCAGCAAGGCTCAACAACCCTGCGTACCTGGCGAAACTCACCAAAGACTCCCGCGACGACCTGCTGCAGTTGCCGGGCATTGCTAGGATCGTTGAAGTCGACAGTTCAAAGGCTATTCTGCTGAAGCATCAGATCACCAGCGGCGAGTCTGTGGCTTCTCAAGTACGACCGCACACGTTACAGTTGCTTCAAGAAGCTGAGGCGACTTACCACCAACACACACTTACGCTCGACTACAGCTACTGGCGCAGCGACGAAATTCTCGCAGCAGTGCTTCCGGAAGATTTACTCGACGAAATACCCTCCGGCTTTACCAATGTGGGACATATAGCACACATGAACATCCGCGAGGAGTTTTTGCCGTACAAGAAACTCATCGGGCAGGTGATTCTCGACAAGAACCCTGCTATTAAAACAGTAGTCAACAAGCTCGATTCGATTCACACTATTTACAGGAACTTTGATATGGAAGTGGTGGCCGGCGAAGAGAACTTTATGGTCGAACAGTCCGAGTCTGGCTGCAAGTTCCGGTTCGACTTTTCAAAAGTGTATTGGAATTCGAGACTACATACCGAGCACGACAGGCTGGTCAAGAAATTCGCTAAAGGAAGTGTTGTGTGTGATGTTATGGCAGGCGTTGGACCATTTGCTCTACCAGCGGGGAAGAAAGGCGTCATTGTATACGCAAACGATCTCAATCCAGATAGCTACCAAGCGATGCTCGACAATATCAAGCTGAATAAAGTCGCTCCTACAGTTTTCCCTTCGAATGACGACGGGAGGAGATTTATCAGGGAGTCGGTTGCCAAGATACTCACACTTTCACAAGACCAAAAAGTCATCGACATTCCGCCTCGTCGGCCCTCAAGGTCCAAACCTCAGCCATCAGAAAAGCTGCCAATACCTCGATTTCCATCGCACTATGTGATGAATCTACCGGATAGTGCATTAGAATTCCTGGACGCATTCCAAGGTCTCTACAGCGATGAATCATTGCGGCAAGAAGCATTTGGATCTACTACCTTGTCAAAGACTAACATGCCATTTATTCATGTCCATTGTTTTTACAAATGGGATCCTACTGCCCCAGAACCAACGGAAGAAGAATGCCACGAAGATTTGCGAGCCACAGTGAGTAAATATCTCAACTTTCAGATCGACTTGGCCGAACTCGCCTTTCACAAGGTGCGCAAAGTAGCACCGACCAAAACCATGTTCTGTATATCATTCCAACTACCGGTAGAGGTAGCGGTCATGCGAAACTAATGTACATAATTTAATCTTCCCTTAATCTGACTCCAGAAGTCTTCAACAAATTTCGTTTGATTTTCGCCGCCCCTGACAGCAAAATACACACGCGAATCGAGAGCAGGGTCCCATTCGCCGGCATTGCCACTGACCATTCTACCTCCTGCTTCCTCTAGAATGATCCAGCCGGCACAAACATCCCAAGCGTAGCAGCCGCCTTCCCAGTAACAGTCAAGCGTTCCTGCCGCCACATTGCTAATGTTTAGCGCCGCTGAGCCCAACGAACGTAACCCATGGACAAACGAGCCACTTTCAGCAGCCAAAGCGACAAAGGTATCTGTCTTCACTTTGAAGTTGTTCCCAGTCCGGTCGGAACCCCATTCGATTGCAGCCAAGGCACCCTGAAGCGAGAGTGGTGCTGATGGCCGTAACGGCAGCCGCTGCTCACCGAGGAATGCACCGTGGCCCTTGGCAGCCGAATACAATTGCTCTGTCAATGGGTTGTAGACAACACCGACGACCGCTTTCTTCTTATAGGCGAATCCGAGCGATATGCACGAGAACGGAAAGAGATGTATAAAGTTGGTGGTTCCGTCAATGGGATCAACAATGAATGTTGGCTCGTCCGTCAACTTGGTCTCTCCTGCGACGTACGACTCTTCGCCCATGAATTGATAGTCTGGGTACTCGTTCTGTAGTCTGAGTGAAATGATCTCCTCCACTTTACGGTCAATCTCGGTGACCAGATCAACGCCATTCTTCTTGTCCTCAAAGTCCACCTTGCCAGACTTTTCCCTGACCACCTTGCCACATTCCAGCGCAATATTAACCAGCGATTCTTTGATCTTGATCAAATCAGGTTCACTCATTTCGTTAGATATTAAGTTTTCGCTGTACTCTGTAATTCACTGAGTTGCAGTCGTCAAATCGCTGTGAGCAAACCAGAGCCACCACAAGGTCCAAGTGACAGACGCACGGCTGAACGAGCGGAAGACACCACGCCGAAATATTCAAGGAATATGCAGCAAGAATGAGCATTTCTTGAGATATTCAAGTGGTGTGACGATTCTAGAAGGTTGGAGGAAAGTTTTGAAGAATACCAAGAAACCCTGCTTTGGCTCATTCCTCTTCAGGGTGGTCATACAGCCACAAGAGTACAATGCAAGCCACGACGGTATCTAGGACCGTTCAAACCAAGTATCCAGACCCGAGTAAGCAGGTTCTTTGAACAAAACAACATTGATTAGACTGTAGCGTCGATGGGCTAGAGCTTATGCGCTTCATCAATCAATACACCAGAGACCTTCTTCACAAGTGAATCACTCTGTGGCAACTTGTCGGCTTAGGGGCATCGAACTATGAGATTCAACATCAGATGGATATAAATCAGTTCAAATAGCTAAATAAAAGAGATAATCTTCAATCCTCTATCATATTAGTTCATATTCACACAGCCAAAAGCCATCTTGAATGAGCCGCGCGCCGCACCATTTTCCAATTTACTCGAACGCGCTCAACGCGAAACACGACGACAGGAAGAGCTTTTTAGATGGCACCGCCAAGAAAGAAACGAAGATCTACCAATTTTGTAGCCCCTGACGAGGAGGAGGAGGAGGCGGTACAGGAAACGAATCAACAGAATGACGATAATTACGAAAATGAAGAGAACGAGGAGGAAGAGAACGAGGAACCCGAAGCACCGTCAGCAGCCAAGCGTGCACTCGACGCCGTCTCTCCTGAAAACTTCCAACGAATGGTAAACACTGCAATGTTGTATGCACTCAGTATGGAACACACACGAAGGTCTATCAAGAAAGTGGACCTGAAGAAGTTCGCAATCAAGCCCTACTACACAACCGTCTCCACGCCAATCTACCGAGAAGTATTTCGTCGCACACAAGCACGACTACGAACAATGTTTGGCATGGAGCTTGCTCCTTTACCATCTCGTGAAATTCCTAGAGAGCTGATGGTGCATGCTCCGTCAAAGGCTAAAAAGAAAGAGCCCGCTAAGAAAAAAGAGTTGGTCGAAGGTCAACTGCCGGAAGAGGAAGATGAATCGAACAATGATGCCTTCATTCTACGCAACATCCTTCCGTTACAGTACCGGCTAGCAATTGGCAGCAAAAACTCAAAATCCGAGCGCCATTATGATGGCATGATTCAGATTCTGGTCATGCTGGTCGCTTTACGGGACGGAGTGCTGCCCAAGACGCAGCTGGAAGACATCTTCAAGCAGATGGGCTTCGACTCGGTAGATACCTTTGAAGCGGTAATATCCAAGATGAGAAGAGACCGGTACATGGATCAAGCTCAAGAGCAAATCAACAGAGAGCAATCGGTATCTAAGGTTTACCTGCTTCCGCGTGCCAAAGTGGAGTTTACGGCGGGCTCCATGGCTGCGTGTTACAAGCAGCTGCTACGGGATACAATGGCCAGAGATGTCGACGATGAAGAGAAAGAGCGGCAGCAGCAGCAATTCCAAATGGCATGCGAGCAGTTCAACAAAATATTTGGTGCGGAGAAGCTTGAAGAGCCAGCGCCGCACTCGTCGGAGGCCTCAGAAGCACATGCATCGGATTAAGGTGAGGGGCTGCAACTGGTGATAGTATTTATTTAATTCTCTTAATACAAACACAACAAGATCCATATAAACAACGAGAACAATACAAAAACCTTCTCCGTATTCCACAATGGCCCGTTTATTAGAGTTTTTCTTCCAGCATTTATCAAGTACGGACCTAATTTCCCCTAGAAAGTGCGGCTGGCGCTGACTCAGAACCTGACTCAGCATCAGCCTATTTTGTGTGTCGAATTTGTCGTTTAGATCGGGTCGCGCGCCGCCCGCCGCCAGCCGATGAGTCCACTCTGGAGCTTAAAATGTGCAAAATGGCCTCACACGCGATTAACTGTCACCTTTCTTTGGAACTTCATTTCCACTTGCCAGCGTCGCCCTGAGGTAATATAAGAAGTGTGGAATATCTTCTTAGCGTATCTGCTGCTTCTTGTGTCCAAAAACTTGCACTAGTTTCTCTTCTTTTGCCATCGATATCGGCTCGTTTCTCAGGGGAGAGATAGAGAGTGCCATCTCTGTGTATCTGAGTGTGTTGATTTGATCTCTGTGGTCTGTGTTTCTCTTGCAACTTCATTAGAACTCATTGAATCGTTATAATGGCCATCGACACTTTGGATCTTCTGGTGGTGCTGGTTCTGCTGGCAGCCACAACGGCATATTTCACCAAAGGCAGTCTCTGGGGCCAATCTGATGCTCTCGACAAGTACGCTGCAGGTCTCGGCGGCAACAAGCCAGTCGAAGCTGGTGCCCGAGACATTATTCAAAAGCTCGCCAAGAACAACAAGGAAGTGATTGTCTTTTACGGCTCGCAGACTGGTACTGCCGAGGACTACGCCTCGCGACTCGCCAAGGAGGCCTCGCAGCGATATGGCTTGAAGACCATGACTGCCGATGTAGAGGACTACGACTTTGAGAATCTCGATGTGCTGGGCGACGACAAGGTCGTGGCCTTTGTTATGGCCACGTACGGCGAAGGCGAGCCGACTGACAACGCCGTGTCGTTTTGGGAATTCATTACAGACGACAGTGTGACCTTCTCCGAGAATGGAGATGCAGACTCTCAGCCTCTTCAGAACTTGAACTACGTTGTGTTTGGACTCGGAAACAACACTTATGAGCACTACAACTATATCGGTCGAGAGCTCGACAAGACATTGCAAAAGTTGGGTGCCAAGCGAATCGGTCCTTATGGTGAAGGTGACGACGGCAAGGGCACCATGGAAGAGGATTATCTTGCTTGGAAGGACGAGGTTTTCAACCAGTGGTCGGAAGAGAAGGGTCTTAAGGAACGTGAAGCCGTTTTCGAAGCTAGTTTGGAGGTCACTGAGTTGAACGCCGACGCGGCTCAATCTGCATCGGTTTATTTGGGTGAGAGAAACAAGAAACACTTTGAGGGCAGCACAGAAGGTCCATTCAATGCTACCAATCCACTCCTTGCTCCGGTTGTTGCCACTCGAGAACTCTTCAACTCTGCTGAGCGAAACTGCATTCATGTCGAGTTTGATATCAGCGAGCATGGTCTCAAGTACACCACGGGTGATCATCTCGCGTTCTGGACTCAAAACTCTGAAGAAGAGGTTGAGCGATTCTTGCGGATATTTGGTCTTTTTGACAAGCGAGACCAAGTCATTGATGTCAAGACTTTGGACCCTACCGCCAAAGTCCCGTTCCCGGTGCCTACTACTTATGATACTGTCGTGAGATACTATCTCGAAATCAACGGCCATGTTTCTCGTCAGTTTGTGTCTTCCATTGCTCCATTTGCTCCTTCAGAGGAGGTCAAACAAAAGGCGTTGCTTGTCGGTACCGACAAGAATGTGTTTGCCGCCGAGGTCACTACCAAGTGTTTGAACATTGCTCGACTGCTTGCCCAGCTTTCCAATGGCACTGCATGGAACGTCCCATTTGCCTTTGTCATTGAAACGATCAACCACCTTGTACCGCGATACTACTCCATCTCCTCGTCTTCGCTTGTGAACAAGAGTCTCATCTCAATCACCGCTGTCGTGGAGTCTGAGAAGCCATTGAGTGCTGATCATGTTTTGAAGGGTGTAGCTACCAACTACATTCTTGACCTTAAGCGAGATGCAGCGGGAGAGCCGCGAGATTACCGGTACAAGCTCGAGGGCCCACGAGGCGCTTACGAGGCTGGCGATGTCACCAAGGTGCCTATCCACGTGCGACATTCCAACTTCAAGCTCCCATCCAACCCCAAGAAGCCTGTTATCATGGTTGGCCCCGGCACTGGTATTGCGCCGTTCCGTGGCTTTATTCACGAACGAGCGCAGCAAGCAGCTAATGGCGCCCCAGTCGGTCGGGCAGTGCTGTTTTTCGGCTGCAGAAAGGCCAACGAGGATAATCTTTACGCGGATGAATGGACAAGTCATACTGGCGAAGGTGGCAGCGACGATGCTTACGACCAGAGCAATTTCCTCCGGGTCCACAGCGCTTTCAGCCGAGACGGCCCCGAGAAGGTGTACGTCCAGCACAAGATGGTGGAGCAGGCCAAGGAGATTAACGATCTTCTCAAGCAGGGCGCCTTTTTCTATGTGTGCGGTGATGCCCAGCGAATGGCTCGAGATGTGCAGAACACACTGGCCAAGATCATTTCCGAGCAGCGAAGCATTCCAATCGAGCGTGCCGAGAGCATTGTCAAGAACATGAAGACGCAGAATACATACCAGGAGGACGTGTGGTAGATATTAGTACACAGTTACGTATTTTAGACTTGCAATGCAAAAAAAAAACATATGGCATTTTGATTTTTCGTGAGATTTACATCTACTCTGTATAGAATTTATAGCTACGTGGAGACATGAGTCGATGAGGGTTGACCCTGGAAGTTGGTGAGCTCTTATGCATGGGATTGGTGGTCACTGCTTTCTTTTCGAATTGAATACTTTATAGACCAGCTATTGTACTAGTGTCACCGTAGCGGAGCGTAGTTTTCGTGAACGTTGCAAGAGGTGTGTCGTTGCATCAACGCCCCAGTCCTATGGCTCTATTCGCTATCGTATACCGCTTACGCTAGACTTTTAGTCGATTAATAGCTGTGCAATGCTTTTCGCGGTTGATTTGGGCTGGTCGCTTGTGCCTGTCGAGTAGATGGTTGTGAGTAGATGGGCCACTGCGGTACGACATCACGCCCGCAAGCAGACCAATTCTGAGTTCTCTGGTCGATACATACAAACTTTAAAGTCGTGAACTATTGGAATTGTCACCAGTACACTTGAATATCCTGCTCTTTCGTTGAGCTAGGTGTTCTAGCCGATTGCGCCAATTGTCGCGCTTGTTACTACTGATCCGCTGACACTTCAATGCGTTGCTGCCCAGTTTTCCTGCACTAATATCGGGTCTACTTTCGGTAATAAGTCAAGCTAGTCCCTGAAGGTGTGGGTATCCACACAAAAATCTCCATTGTTGGCGTCATTAGGTATTGGAGCTGGTTGGCTGACGGGTATCATGGGCAGTGAACCAAGGTATTATACGCACTGAAAATGTTCAATTAAACAGAGGAATCTACCCAAGGACACTTATCGGATGAATTTATGATACCAGTGGGCCATACCAACACATACGCACAGTCGTACATCCTTTCCAGAGTCTGCCCGAGACGCACTAAATCACAGGTACTTACCCTGATGCAGAGGCTCCGAGGCGAATTGCGAGACACATACAGCTCAAGTGCTGAACAGGGTAGATTTATTCGCTAAATGTGATACAGAGAAGCGGTGCTATCCATAGAGTTTCCAGGCACGTTTGCGTAACTAGGAGCTCACTTCTAATAGTAGCATGGTCCAAGCTGCCAGGTAATAAGAGGATCGCAGTTACTGAGCTGTAGTCGAGCTGGAGTGCAGCGCCATTTGGTGTTCCTCGAGCATTGATTCTCGACAGCAGTGCAATGCTGCGTGGATTCTAACGGAAGAAAGCATCAAAGTTGGCAATCCAATTCAACTGAGAGGACCTGGGAATGACCTATCAAACTACGGGCCCAACATCGACGACTCTGGTGCTTAGATCCGGCTGCAAGCGGCTTCATGGCAATGCACCAATAGCGCAGTCTCAAGCCCTTGGTGCGGATAACCCCACGTTACAAGGCCCGTCAAGACTTACAAACGTAAGCAAAGAGGAATCGAGAAATTAGTGGATTGAGACACTAAGAATAGGAGAATATAAGAATCGTAGAATAGAGACACTACGAATAGTAAATGTTTTGCAAGACTTTGAATATCGAATTATATTTATACTTTCAAAGTGTCCACCGCAAAGTGAATATGTAGATTCAAATTATTAATATACAATTGAAACAGGACCATTTTTTTCCAGTAATATTACTCTCCGAATAAATTAGCAATGGCGCTCTGCTCCAGGCCATCTTCCTCCATCAAGTTCCCCCCGCCGTTGGCTTTTTTACTCATCCAATTGTTCTTTGAATTTTTCTTCTCGGCACGAATTCGCGCCTTTTCACGCAACTCCTCTTGCCCTTCCTGATCCACCGCCTGCATTCGCGCAAGAAAGTCGAGCAAGACCCCGCGCTGCTGCCGTGCCGTCTTGGTGTTGACGAGCCGAACGTCAAACTCGGACAAATCGTCTTCGGTGCAGTTGGTCCCGGAGAGATACTCCCGCAACACATCCAATGGTTGCGTATATGAGAGCCTCAGCTGGGTGTAGATCAAAACGATAATGTATCCAAACTCGTTGTGCACTTCCTGGAAGTACGGTTCGCGGAGCAGCTCCAACGCTTGCTTCATAATGCCATTGCAGAGGAATGCATCCACGTCAGTGTCCCGCAGAATTATATGTGGTATCAGGTTCCTCAGCACTAACGCACAGTTGAACGAACATCGCACGTCCTTAAATGCGATAATGTGGCTGCACAGGTTCAAATACGGGCCCAAAATGGCATTGCTGCGGACAACAAAGTTGAGCAGCAAGCTGTCATGACCCCGCCTTTCCGACCTAGCACCGTGTTGTCCAGCCAGGTCAATAAGCAAACGGTCAACAATGGCCGTAAGCTGTCTAAGCAAGTGTTCATCCATCATCTCCTCCGAAAGCGACTCATTGTCTTCTCCGCCAACAAGCTGGAGCCCTTCAGTCATAACCTTGGTCCACTTTTCACACAAGACTCGATCAATCTCAATGAGCATGGGTGGGATAAACTCTCCCAAAAAACTCTCAATGTAATCCTCGGGGCAGTGCTTGATGACGCTTCGTAGCACCAGCGAGATCATATGCCTCCATGCGTGAGATGTGATGCCAGCAGAGTCGCCAGCAAGAGCATTCCATAAAGTGAGCGCCATGTTGGGAACCTCATAGAGTGTGCTTCCCAGCTGGGTGATGGATCCAAGTGCCAAAAAGCAGTATTCTCTCGTGTAGCGTACAATGTGACCAACCGAATCGGCAAAGTCGCGCAGGGTATTCATTGCCATCATATTGTCTTCGACAAACTCGTCACGGGTTTGGGTAGACACCCCAACTTGCCAAAACCGCTCCTGCGTAGAATACCGAACAAAGCTTTGAACCTCCGGCGGCAGCGTTTTCCAATTGACTGGATTGTGGTACGCCTCAATCTGCGCAGTCAGCTGTAGAATGTGTGGCAGAATGGCGTGCACTCGAGGTTTCCAGAGCGCAAGCAAGTCTGCAAACTCCTCAGAGTATCGATCCACTTTCTCAATCGTATATTGAATAAATATTCTGGTCGGCCTTACTGGGAATAATGCAGACCAGCTTGCCTTCAGCTCTGCCTTGAGCGCTCGTCCAGCATCATCCATCTTGGTTTGCAACAAGTCAGTTTCCGCAGTAACACCTCGAGATCGAAAGTACTCTGCAATCTTTACAATACCAACACGCGCCATAAACCACTCTAGATCCAGCAGACCTTTCATAGTTTCTGGGTCACTCCAGGATTGTAGCACTGGATCAACAATTGTAGCAAACTTCTGTGCCCTTGACGGCATTTGGGAACGCTGCGATATCACAAGCAAAAACGACTTGAATGAAACAACCTCATGTTCATTCAGCTCGTGGCGCGTCAACAAGTCTCCAATGACTCGCTCGAGATCGTCATAAATATTCATCAGGTCGAAAGGAATCATATATGCCAACCGATTCAGTTCGGTACCACAGCTCGCCCGCAGCTCCCTAACCAATTCTCGGTCATCGTCCGACCCATTCTCAGGATAGGGAGTCGTGCATGCAGTCATAACCTTTTCCAGGACCGAAAACATGTGCTGCGTCGAGTTGGTTCCTTTCAGGACCGGCGCAAACTGTACAATGCTCTGGACTAATTTGCGAAGTAGCATGGGATCACGAACATTCAATCCCACCACTTCTTCACACCACTGCTCAACGACACTCATAATCTCTTGTGCTACCTTGTCCTTGTCAGGCTTGTTGTACCATATTTTCCACCGCGAAACTCCTTTGAGGGATGCGTCAAGTAGCATGAATTGTGAAAAGGTCAGATAGTACACTGGGTTCCCCTCGTAGCTTAGTTTGCTGGCGCCCAGCACTTGCTGGCCCTCGGAGCTCATGAAATATTGACGCATACCATCTCTCAGCCATACAAGGCAAGCAAGCGGCATTCTGCAGACCACGAGCCGGACAATATCCTCTACAAAGCGGCGGTAGTTTCCGAGAAATGCTTGGATTTCTGGAGTAGAGTCGAAATCTATATCCAAAAACCTCCGTGAAATATGGGCTTCGCCAACATCTTCGTATCGTAAGCACCGCTTTGCCGCAACCTCGAGTAAAAACGGCAGCATCTTCTCCACAATCTCCTTGCCAGTCATTGACTCCACTCGCAACACTGAGCACCAAAATTGTAATGAAAACCCGGAGATCACTAATGAATCATGTGTAGTTGTCTGAAGTACAAGCTGTAGATAGCCCTCAATATATGCATCTTTGGATAGTCGTGACTTGGCATTCAAATGCTCTCCCAAACCCACTATCATCTCCGCTAGCTTTTTCAGCAGTACGTATTTCTGCTCGTCAAAATCGTCAATGTCAATGTCTATAGAGTTGTAGGCCCGTTCCAGTGCTGAGATGCCTTGCCTATCAAATACAGAACCAACAATGGCTTCGAAATCGTCATCGCCAAAGTTTCGTGTGAATAGAACATGCAAGCAGTCGGTAGCCAAGATGCGTATTTTTATACTCTCAGACTCAAGGCACATACTCAGTAATCCAAGAATATTCGTGCTTCGAATAGCTTGGGGAAACACCCAGTAGAGGCAAGCCTTGAGAGTTTCGAGCAGCTTGATGGCGAAAATTTCCGAGTCAGGATTCTGCAAAGCGTCCACCCAGAGCTTCAGCCAACCTTCTCGACAAGCCTTGAGCTTTTTCAAAGCGTCAAGGCGTTCTTCATATGCCAACCTGAGGTCTTCTTCGCTTGTAACAATCTCTATACATTGTGCACTCAACGCCGTGGCTCGCTTCGCAGCTACTTGATCCTCGAGCAAATACACATCTTCGAAGAGCGTTCTGAATACGCTTAAAGTAAATTCTCGCGTTGATGCATTGTTCTTCCACAGCTCTAGGAGGGACGAATCCATCTCGGGCCATCCATCCGAACCTGCGTACTCGCCGTCTTCATCGGTTAAACCCCATATTCGCTTCGCAATCGCCACCCACAGATACGAGATTTTCTCCTTTATATAATGAGGATCATTCGAGTTGATTTGATACGCCAGCTCCGTCACCCAAAGTCGAATGGCACTGCGGCGTTGGTCATCGTATTTTGTAAAGTTGTACGTAATTGCATGCTGAAGAAGCGTCAAACCGAAATGGCGGACAATATTGGCATTCTTATTCTGTGCACTCGCCATCTGCCAGCCCCAAACCGGTGCCTCGACATTTTCTTTCAATGATTCCAGGAACTAGTGGACTTGTTAGTTTGCTGTCTGAGAGTGTTTGTGTTGATGTCCATACCTTTTGTGCCTCTAATCTTTGTGCGTTACTTGAAGAAGGCTGATGTACGACTTCCAATGCCTCGATGATCTGAGATAGTCCATTGTCTTCCATTGTAACTGAGAGATTCTATACAGTCTGCTGTGAACTCAACGGACTCGCGAGTCTACTCTACTCCAACCAACCTCGACCGCAAATTCTTTCGCCTTGCTGAGCAATCGTCGAAGTTTCGCGATACCAAACTCCTCTTCCACGGCCTGCAGAGTCAATCCAGTGTATGGCCCTCTAGCTGAATATCCAAACAAATGTGCTGTGGTCGAAAGGTCGGGCAGCGCTCGAACAATGCGCCTGGTTGATGTTGGTGGAGAACGGTCGTAGCGCTTGGGCACTTTCGATGGGCACGCGCTCCCCCGAAGCCCGCGTCGCACGCGCGTTGGCGTGTCGACACGACGGACATTTGTTACTGGTAGGAGCTGCTAGTAACAGAACGACGTGATGGACGTTCTGTGTATGGAATATTCAGTTTGGTGACATGAACGATCGTTTGGAGTGGTGGCGTGTAGGACGGCGTCATGGGCAATTGCGTGCTGGGCTGGCTTTAGCAGTACCTATGTAACGCATGTCCAAGTCTTCCAAAAGCTGCATCTGCGATAGATAGTGTTCAAATTGAAGATACCGGAAATTGCAGTACCCAGAGTGCTACGCTTCGTTTTTCGAGCTATCATGTGCTACGTATATTGCCAATGTTGGGTGGACGCGGATTTGAAGAAGCTCCGTGCAGTCGACGATTCATGGCCATGTGTTTGGCAAGTCAGTATGATAGCTGCTACTCTGTACCCTCTGTTTGTCCGCTGATAGCCTGAGCTGTAGCTGGCTAGGTATAGAAAGTTCTAAGAAGTATTCGAGTTCTGCCACCGCCAGTCGCACGTGCTAGGTTCAGAAACGCCAAAGGAGTACACACAGCAAGTGAAATAGACCATTAGGATGTATTCCCTACGTATACTACGTACTCTGTGTACTCCACATGTGTTACAAATCTGCTCCATTTTGTATGTCAGCTTTACGTCTATGGTGAGTGGTCTACGGACACAACTACGGCCGTCTCAGCCGCACAATATTTCATCCTGGATGGAGGGCACAAACGACAAGAGAGCATGATTGGCGGTGGGGTACTAAACGGCCTAATTGCGCTACCGGCTGAAGACGATGAAGTCGAAAGATCAATACATGAAGCAGCATTGTCCTCATTGACCAAGGCACACACGATGACCACCCGTAGCAACGGCGGCTCACATACCCCCGCCAGAGGCCTCGGTCAACAAATATATGAGAACGTAAAGTCATTACTCTCTTACTTAATAAATTGTGCAAAGTTACAATTTTCAATCAATTTTTTTTGTTGTTGTTTTGTGAAGAATATGCATATTTTGCCTGGAAGCAGCGTCTCTTGCATCGTTGTCTTCTCAGCACGTAGTACGTACGCGACGATCATGAGTGGGATGCTGGCGGGGGTCGACTCAGCCATTGTGTATAAATTCTTTAAAGCCAAGAACATTTAAACTTGAATTATGTTGGGACATTTGTAAGAGAAGCGGGATGTGATACGCGGAATCCTTGGTCAGGAGAAACAGGGCCATTGTCCTTCGGTTATAAATTCTGACCGCCGCGGACCGAGTATTTTGACTATCGAGTATTTAAGATCAATATTGAAAAAAGCGGTTTCAACTTGAGCCATAAATCACAAAGATACACGCAAACTTCAAACTCTCGAATGCCTACAACCGCATGAACAACATGTGACAACGTCCTTGCATATTTGAGTTCCTCCTTACTATTAAGTCAAGCTTTGTGCTTAAAAGAAGGATTTTGTACAATCCCATCACTGACTTGACACCGTCCGAGTCTCTCGCTAAGATCGTTCAACCAACCCCCATGTAAAAAAGAGAGAACGTATCCCAATAGGTTCATGAGTCCGGTAGCATCTATATTTCACAGGAAAAATTAGTTTTCTGATACAGACAGCTGCAAAAAGTGGTAGCAACATCCATATTCTCACTCATAAAACCATGACCTCGGTGGTATTCAACAGAAAGTAGGCTTGAGAAATTCAAAAGTTTAACAACAAGTGCACTGTAGTGTATATTTAGATGACTCTAGATTAAACAAGGATATGTTCATCTACCAAGTTGAAACAAACACTAGAGCACTACATGGTCCCGGACAGCGAGAAGGGAATAAGGAGGCGTAGAAATCTCCTAAAAACAAGGAACAATACAAAGTGAATGGCTCCGGTAAAATAATCCCCTTCATGGCTCACAATATTTTTCAACGCATATCATCCTCGCCATAAACAGCATCAAGTCGCTACTCTGTATTTCAATTTATATCTAGCTACATTCTCTTGAAAAATCATATGCCCCTGCCCTCGGTATAAGAAGTTTTGACAAGTGTAATCTAAAGCGAATGGCGAGTGCTTAACGAAGAACATCTTTAATCGCAGGATTTTCGGCACCACGTGGCAACTTAGATTAATAGAGCCACCGCATGAAGGTGCAAACTCCTGTCTTCCAAAGTTTTTTGAGAGACGAATCTTAAATTGTCAGTGTTAAATCAACTGCATCGAAGCCGGCCAAGAGGCATCAGCATGTGGCACCTTCATCCAATGCCGACGGAATTATCTCGAATCAAAATGACCAAGTAATGTTATTTGATCTTGCACACCACTGTTGCATCAGGCGCAGAGCTTAGGCGTATTGTTTGTGAGCTTCCATTAGTCAGCTATGGGAATCTGAGCACACGCAATATCTATGATTGTGTACGATAATCAATGAGACTAGTAAGCCTCTTTGGTCAGTTATGCCGCCAGTTGCTTCCAAGCCCAGCATCTATGATGCTGTGGACCAAGATTAAATTTGGCTATCGGCCGCATTCTTAGTATAAGCGCTGGGAGATTCGGAAGGTTATGGATTATCGGAGATAAAATGATATCATCGTATCTGCTGTAAAGAGTATTAGTCCTGAAAGCGATGCGTGGCCCTCAAGAGCTTCACTTACAGTAAACGTATGGAGTACTTCGAAATCAGAACGAACATTGCACATTGATTTATAATTGACTTCGAGCGTTAATTTAGGAACATGTTTTTTTTTTTCATTTTGAACCTCAGAAGTGCCTTACTTGCCTATAATATATTGGACATGTGTTCACAGTACAGTATTTTGAATTTATTTGGCTCCAACACCTGTGTATCATTCGCTTTAGGTCAAAATTTGAGAAATATAAACCCAAAAAAGCCACACGGCATTATGAATACCTTAATTGCTAGACCCATATCCAATAGCCCGACCAGAACGCACATAATCAAACTTACCGGCCGTACCATACGGAAAGGGCGTCTCACCACTGATACTAGGATGAACCCCGATGAAGTTATTAGGGAACCCGATATCAAAGTCTGTTGCTGCTTCCAGGAATTCGATCTGTTTCTCCGTGAGTCGAATCGACAAAGCCTGAATGTTATCATGTAAATGCTCGATCTTTCGGCCCCCGACAAGTGGGAACACATTTGGCGCCTTGCAAAGGACATATGCTAAAGCAATTGCAGTGATAGACTCAATACCATGTTCAGCGGCAACCGTTTCCAAAGCCTCAGAAATACGTTTTTCCTGATCGGTTTGCTCACCCGCCATCATGGAGCGCAAACCCTCACCGGCCCTCTTACGCGCCTCGAGCTGCTTTGCGGTCTGGAAGTGCCCGCCACCAAGCACATCCCATGGTGCAAGCGCCATGCCAAAATGTGCCGCCATGGGTAGAATTTCTCGCTCAAAGTCTCGTTGCATGATGTTCCACCTACCTTGATAGATGGAGAAGGGGGTTTTACCATGAGCAAGTGCATAAGTGTTCGCTGCGGAGACAACCCAGGCAGGCGTATTCGAGATGCCAAGGTACATAACCTTGCCCTGCTGAACGAGAATGTGAAGCGAATCCATTATTTCCTCGATGGAAGTGGTATGATCCCACCAGTGCAGATAGAGCACGTCGATGTAGTCTGTTTGCAGCTTTCGGAGTGAGTCGCGCACACTAATGTTCATAGAACGCTTGTTGTTGCCACAGGCATTGGGGTGTTTGCCCTTGCCGACGGCATAGGAGCGATAGTCGGTCGTGAACTTGGTTGCGATGACGATCTGGTCACGGTTATTGCGGGCCGCCATCCACTCGCCTAACCATGCTTCAGATTGCTCATTTTGATAGTTGTTGGATGTGTCAATGAAATTACCACCGGCAGCGACAAATGCATCCAGAAGGGCGAATGATTGCTCTTTGTTCATGCTGCCCATGAAGTGGCTCCATGACTCGCCAATTGACATGGCGCCCAGCTGAAGTGGAGACACACGGATTCCTGCAGTAGATGAGAGAACACGGTAACGACCCAATGGCGTAGCTGGCTCTGGGGCAGATTGGAAGATTTCGTTCATTTTGGTGGTTGAATAAAGTTGTTGCTTCGGGTGGTGGCAAAAACGATTCTGACGAGTTTGATGGTGTCTTTTGGACGAGCAAAACTCCCTCCTTATAACCAAGTTTCTTGTTCTCACTATAAATCTAATGGCGGGGGTTAAGAATAATAGATCCGGTAGAAAAGAAACTCCTCTGAACTCTAAGAGCTAAAGTCCGCATTCCGAGCTCAGGTCCGTCGCTGATGTCTGAGATAAATCCGAGCTCAGGTCCGTCGCTGATGTCCGCGATAAAAGCCGAAAAAGACTTCCGAGTTAAAGTTCGTTCTGGAAGTTCGGGATAAAGATAAAGTTCCGAGCGAAAGTCCGGGTCATCGGGCCAAAATTAATTTGTTGTACTCAACTTGGTAGTTTACAGCTAGACAAGCGCTGTCCTTCAAAACCTCCGCTCACAGTGTCAGGGCACATGCGATAGCAATCCACAAATAATGACTAGAATGAATGAATGCTCTTATATGGTTACAGCAACCTGGCCACAATGCAGGATCAGGAAGGGTATGGCCCCTGGCATCTTGCTTCAGCAAGACTTTCTTGCCTCGGTCTCATTTTTCCTAAAAGCTTACACCGTCCATTCGTCATAATGTCATAGACAGGACTCTACAACTAGTCACTTGGTTCGTGCCTTTGATGAATAATCACCTTAATGCTAATAGTGACATGTTTGTGCCTTGGGCTCGGGTGGATCCGTATTACAATGATTGAGATCCCTACTTGTACCTCGTTTTTTGACACAATCAACTGTTGTTCTTGCATTGATGTTCTTTTACTTATACTTTTGTGTCTCGACGAATGTGATCGATGGTCTTGTCGTGCCGGAGGAGTGAACGAAGTCCCAGCGCATAACCAGGCGACTAGGATAATCGACGCTACTACCAGGATGTACGATGAGACGGGGTTGATGCGTCTACGTGAGGTGTGATTGGTTAGAAGAGTTGTTGTTATTGTTTGAAGGACTACTGAAACGAGCAGGGGTTGTGAGTTTTTCCTATATAAACTACCCTTTCCGCGAGAATTTCTGAAGGCTGCCCGTTTTATACCTAACTGGTGCACACAGGTATATGTCGCGAAAGGAGAGCATTGGCCATCGTTAGGCATAGCTCTATACCACAGTCTACATGCAGGGTCTCAGGGGCTGCGTCTGTAGCTAGATGATCTGTGCACGGCTAGAGCGCTGCATTGGCTGGACTGATGCGTATCAGCTTAGTAACGTCAAACGCTCTCTCACATACCGCTCCGCTTTATCTTTTATCCTCTATCACTGCATTTATGCAGTAATAGATATACCGGTACAATGAGATTCGATAAGATATTCTTCACTTGACCGAGCCACAATTAAAAGGTGTATTTTAAGGCGGTATATAAGAGATAGCTGTGCCCTTTCTTGAGCTTCTTTGAACAAGTCATATTTCTTTCCTTCGAGAATCTAAACCGAGAATTCTTGAGCCACTCGCGATCACATGCTGCTATGGGGATTCTTCAGCCATTATATATTGTCAACTCGATGCACAGCCGCACGATCGAATGGACTCACGAAAAAAGCTTTCAAAACCTGATTAGTTTATCTGTAACACAAATAATCTCAAAGTAGTTCTCAACTAGAGTGATTCTTTTTTCGAGTAACATTTAGAATTTGACAAGTGGAAAAGCTGTGTATCTAGTGTGCGTTTTAAGTACAGAGATGTTCTGGGCACTGGAGTTTGGCTGACGGACGCCGCATCGCTTCTACTTTGTGAGGCCCAAATCAGCGTCAGAGCTCTTTTATTCATCATAACCGATAGGGGTCTAGTTCTTGTCCAACGACTAAGGAGGAGAGGCTTTTCAAGGGTCATCTGATCAATGAGAGGTTGCGTGTTTGAATCATGTATACATACACAGAGTCTGGACTAGGTATATTTGGGTCACAGATCACTAGCAGCTATTAGTCTAGCGACATGAATGATGCAGAAGATCTGTCTTGTTCGCGGATGCATGCAAACATCTATTTCGACAGCTGCTGAGAAATTGCCTTCTACTACAGCGTTGGATGTCCGTTAAAGCGAATGAAGCGAGTTATTGCGATGGGTGCATTTCCGATGTTCACAGTGGAGCGCCGCATTGGGCATGATTGAGTAACATCGTAGAGCATTCCACCCAGTCAGTTACTCAAACTGATTGCTTTGGTTCAGATCCAATATATTCGACTCGATAAGGATCTCTGACATAGTGTGCCGTAACCACTCAGCTATGGATTGGGTTGCTCTCGGTGTTCGATATGGCTGCAGTGGGCGAGCACGGCGCCCAGACTGGCGTGTTACGAAGGTATGAACCCACAAAAGAGCTAGCCGAATTTAAGTAGGAACATTCTTGAGTTTAAACAGTCAGAACTGATATAATCTCATGACAATAGTTTCGTAGCACTGATTCTCACTGGAAGGCAGTCTTCCCGCCATGTGCAGTTAAATGAGGCAATCTCTTCCATTAAATGCGATGTGCCTAAATTAAATACGAGGTGCTTCAAATAAATGAGCCATGCTTACAAGCGGATTTGCCAGTCCCAACGAAATTGGATATCTTAATCGAGTACGCATTTATAGGTGTATCACGAGCTATGGTAGCCATGCAACTAGTTTTGGTTGTTTGGCACCTGGAGCTTATCCACCGCTCCTTAGTATAGAACCTACATCTTGAGACAGAGTCCGTCATTCACATGCTTAATCGCAATGTATTCTATCAATGCATAATTGCTCCAGCATGAACCAGCAGTGTTACTTGATTATGTACAAGCAAAGCCCCGGTATCCTACGCTAGCCGATCGGTTCATGATCAGACTTGAGTAAAACGGGCAACTATATTCCAGCTACGAGAGGGTGTTGGATAGTTGGAGTGCCAGTATTGGCATGCTCTATCATCGCCATGGTCGTACTGAATGTGCAGCCGCCCGTTGTGAAACTCCGCTGCCATTGTGCGCGTCGCCCCTTATAGACTGCGTCATCGTTGGAGCCAGTCGCAAGGAGTTATCAACGCAAATGGGGTCATGAGATATTCGTGTGCTGCATCTCCAGCAAGTACGTAGTGAAGCTTGTAGTCCCAGGTACGACATATAGGCAGAATTTAACAGCGAATGGGGATGATCAGTGCGCTTGATGCTCTTGAAAGTTTGGCGCTCTAGTCGTTGAACACTTGATATAGGAAGCTCTCGGCCCATTCAAGATTGTAAGGGTTGTATAATTACCTCTCGCAATTCATCCAGTCGGTGTTCTTGCCCGCCCACACAGCAGTGTTGCGATGCCTGTCGTCATCTAGGTTGGCATTGATATTCGTTGCACGTCGCCGTCCTGAAATATGCTGCCGAAGCTTACCATTTTGTAGATACCCAGCGCACTGTTACAGGCATAGAGAATGGGTAATTAACAAACAGCGACCATTGAGGCTCGGTGAGCCGGATTCTCGTACTTTACTCCACAAACCGTCGGCTCCATCGACGAAGTCACATCCCGATTCCGAAGTGCGGACCATAACATAAGCGTGCCACCTTTAATGTTCACCAGAAGACGTTTCCAGCGAATCGAGCCTTAGAGTAGATTGTAGGAGTGCGTCGCTCAAGTGCGAGCCTTCAAACTCTAGCCAGCCAGCTAGGGACTTCACTTACTCGTCGTAATAGTCGCAGGTGCCAGTGACACAGTTTCTGATGTCATAACACCAAATCTTGGCCCTCGTAACAAGTATCCTTGATAACTTCGTCTCAGCACTATTTCTTGATAGCTTAACCCGCCGCCGTCGCCGTGAAATCGAATGATCCTCCTTACCGGTAGTACGTCGCTTACATGTCAAAGTCGGACAAGCATACACCCTGGCCAATGAAGCTCAGGACAAATATAAATTTAAACGAACCATTCGGTCCAGTGCTGCTGACTGAGATAGATATGCGTCTCGAAGCGAAGGGGCTGGGATGGTGAATAAACTCAGTGGTTTCCCCAGTGTTAATGCGCTCAGCAGAGCCGGGCCGCGATAAGGTTCAGATTTGCTGTTAAACACCGGTTACGTGTTCGCGCGCGAACATGGCGCCGCACATCGAGTGGCGCCTTGGTGGGGTTCTTACCAGCAGGGATCACACCTTGCCTGTAACAGCCACGACTTTTTTCTGGAGACAGCAATGGCCGACCCAGACTTCCTTTTCCACAAGAACGACCTCTTCAATGTTGCAATTTGCAAGAAATGCCAGTACGGCGTCATTTCGAGCAGAATTGCACATCACATTCTGGATAAACATGAAACCGAGACTGAAGAGTCTGCGAAACACATCGCCGAGATAGTATCGACTTGGAACGTTCGCAACGACAGAAACATCACTTATTCGAACAATGCCATCGACCAACAGGAGTATCTTCCTTTGCATAGAGACGGCCTTAAATGCAACGAATGCAAGTACATCTCTCGACATCTCAGTGACATGCGGGCACACTGTAGAGATCAACATAAGTGGAACCCATACGAAAGCAATACTGGAAGTCTCGTGAATGGACCGTGGCGAGAGCATGTATACTGTCAAAAATTATTCCCCAAGAGGCATCTCTTCGAAGTGGAGGCGGATGCTGTAAGTGAAGACCTACTGCAGCAGGCAGCAACGGACCCAGACTTCCTTTTCCACAAGAACGAGCTCTTTAATGTCGCGATTTGCAAGAAATGCCAGTACGGTGTGTTGTCTACCAGTATTAGATCTCACATCCGTAACAATCATGCAAACGAGACCGAAGAGTCTGCTTTAAACATTGCCGAGATAGTATCCACTTGGAACGTTCGCAATGACAAGAGCATCAGTTTTTCGAACTATGCCATCGACCAACAGGAGTATCTTCCTTTGCATAGAGACGGCCTTAAATGCAACGAATGCAAGTACATCTTTCGACTTCTCTGTGACATGCGGGCACACTGTAGAGATCAACATAAGTGGAACCCATACGAAAGCAATACTGGAAGTCTCGTGAATGGACCGTGGCGAGAGCATGTATACTGTCAAAAATTATTCCCCAAGGGGCATCTCTTTGAAGTGGAGGCGGATGCTGTAAATGAAGACCTACTGCAGCAGGCAGCAACGGACCCAGACTTCCTTTTCCACAAGAACGAGCTCTTTAATGTCGCAATTTGCAAGAAATGCCAGTACGGTGTGATTTCTACCAGTATTAGTCGCCACGTTTATGAGAGACATGCAAACGAGAACGAAGAGTCTGCTATAAACATCGCCGAGATAGTATCCACTTGGAACGTTCGCAATGACAAGAGCATCAGTTTTTCGAACAATGCCATCGACCAGCAAGAGTACCTTGCTTTGTATCACGATGGCTTGGCCTGCAAACAATGTGGCTACGTTTGTCGAGACGTGAATCGCATGCGAAAACACCGTAAAGATGAGCACGGATGGATCAGCTCAAACGGCGAGGAAAGCCAGAACGGACCAGTAATCCAGTGGCGAGAAAACGTGCTCTGTCAGCAAATGTTCGGCTCGAGGAGTAAATACTTCGAAGTTCGCCCAAAAGTTGCTGTGGCCCCGGATCTCCCGCAGAAATCGAGCGATGCGAGCATGCCTTCATCCCCAGCAGACGCTTCCAGCGACATGACAGAAGACAACGACGACCTCGCGCAAAAAGTCTGGGACTCGACGATATCCACCCTCACCAAAGCGTATCGACTCGGCATTCACCTTCGCGGACAGTCGCTTCTATTGAACTTGAATGAGACCGAAGATCGGTTTGTTACTGAAGAGCACACTTTTGAGGAGCTTACTACTTGTTTTGCCAGTCTAATGGTCTTCTTCGTACGTGCAAGGAATGTTCGATTCACTAGTCATCAGCTTGCCGATTGGAACAACTACAAACGTCTCGTCAAGAACTATGAACAAGATCACAAAGAAGTCGAGGAAGCTTGCACCAGATTCTGCATCTCTCTGCTTGATGATCAAAGAACCGGCAATTCTGAAACAACCCTGGTGAAGGCGATGACTTCTAATGGAGAACCTGAACTTATTGTACTGCTTGGCTGGCTTAAAGGTGCGCGTTGGATGGTACTCAATTTTGTGTCTTTACCAATCGACAAGATTAAAGAAGTCTACCCCATAGTCTGCACAACCCGTCCCCAAGAACTGTTGGAGATCTTTACCAAACGCTTTGTAAGCTCAGCGACACCTATGAGGTGGCTCTTGGATCAGATCGAGACCATAGGGAGATTCTAGAGATCTTGCCGAAGGATATCAATTCTTGATGTAATTTTTGTGATGAGAAGTTAGGAGGTATATAGTCCAAGAAATATTTTTTTCGAATGGTATCAGACAATTGTACTAACACTGAAGTCTCAGTGCGGTCACAAATTAATTTGACCGAGAGATTTCTTTCGGGGTTTTCAGGGGTAGCTGTGGCGCGCGCCCAGTTACGCAGCTATAGCGACACATCTTCAAATCAACACTACTTGCCCACTCAACATCAAACTCGCATGGACTTGAACATGATGCGACGAATTTACGGACGATCGTGAATGTCAGCTGTCACATGGTGTGCATCATATTTCGCCCTCAGGCTGTGAGCCGTGTTTATGTTGTCTTTATTATACCCGCGATTTCAGTACTTGCTACGTCTGACGGCCACACACAACCAGATAATCGGATTTGATCCAGATCGTGATACTGTGTGTTTTAAATGGGCATCAGCGGCGTGGGGTAACCAGGTCATCCAGTCCTTCAACTCTCCCAGGTCAATAATTGCGCACAAAAGCTGACTGTGGATGAACTTTCGAACTTCGAGTTTGACCTTCCAGACACGACGAGGCGACGGCGGCCATTTTTTATTGCGATGGTGTGCCAGCATGTAAGATATTCAGTTCAAGTAAATGCCGGCGCATGTGTAGGGCTGAATATCTTCACCTGAAAGTGAATCATCGCAGCGCAGAAAAATCTCACCCCTGCAGAGTGACGACTTTACAGGGCTACGGGTACCAACTGTTCTACTCGTCCTCATCTTATCTTTTTGACACCACCACGCATCGATCGTGCTGAACTATCTAAGATCGGATACCTTCACTGGAGATACACAGCACGCCTTCGCCCCACGAAGCTTTACAGCCCTGGGTGAATGCGACGGATGCTGCTAACATGAATGGAGTTCTCGGCTGCGAATGGGATTCTCATGATGAGTGAATTACACACTCAACATTTACGGAGATTGATCATCCGCTCCTCAGTCATATAAATTTTCGTAATATCAAAATGTATGATGAGTGGAGGAATTGCTGTGATAAGGTTTGGATTTCTGGTGCGACGTTGCCGGTAGCACTTGTCGCCTAAGGAATCTGGGGAGTTGAAAATACTCCCGGGAAGCTATGGCGATTGTAAAAATAAAAGGGTAAGATAATTGAAATTCTAGTTACATGGTGCAACTAGATAAAGAAAACATTTGATGTTCAAGAAGTAGGTGGAAT